>CAXARA010001320.1:0-35785 GCA_963971135.1 Stenus bimaculatus
TATAAAGAAATAAAAAAGTTACAGCAGTTTTTGTTTGATTTTTAAGAAAAACGCATTATTTCTAAAAAATAACGTTTTTTTGATATAATTTTAAAAGTAATCGTCCGAAAAATTTTAAAACTACATTTCTAATTAGATTTCATGAAAATAATATTATTTAAACAAAATTTACATTTTTTTATAAAGAAATAAAAAAGTTTCTGCAGTTTTTGTGTGATTTTTAAGAAAAACGTTTTTTTGGTATAATTTTAAAAATAATCGACCGAAAAATTTTAAAACTACATTTCTAATTAGATTTCATGAAAATAATATTATTTAAACAAAATTTACATTTTTTTATAAAGAAATAAAAAAGTTACAGCAGTTTTTGTGTGATTTTTAAAAAAAACGTTTTTTTGGTATAATTTTAAAAATAATCGACCGAAAAATTTTAAAACTACATTTCTAATTACATTTCATGAAAATAAAATTATTTAAACAAAATTTACATTTTTTTATAAAGAAATAAAAAAGTTACAGCAGTTTTTGTTTGATTTTTAAGAAAAACGCATTATTTCTAAAAAATAAAGTTTTTTTGATATAATTTTAAAAGTAATCGTCCGAAAAATTTTAAAACTACATTTCTAATTAGATTTCATGAAAATAATATTATTTAAACAAAATTTACATTTTTTTATAAAGAAATAAAAAAGTTACAGCAGTTTTAGTTTGATTTATAAGAAAAACGTTTTTTTGGTATAATTTTAAAAATAATCGACCGAAAAATTTTAAAACTACATTTCTAATTAGATTTCATGAAAATAAAATTATTTAAACAAAATTTACATTTTTTTATAAAGAAATAAAAAAGTTACAGCAGTTTTTGTTTGATTTTTAAGAAAAACGCATTATTTCTAAAAAATAACGTTTTTTTGATATAATTTTAAAAGTAATCGTCCGAAAAATTTTAAAACTACATTTCTAATTAGATTTCATGAAAATAAAATTATTTAAACAAAATTTACATTTTTTTATAAAGAAATAAAAAAGTTACAGCAGTTTTTGTTTGATTTTTAAGAAAAACGCATTATTTCTAAAAAATAACGTTTTTTTGATATAATTTTAAAAGTAATCGTCCGAAAAATTTTAAAACTACATTTCTAATTAGATTTCATGAAAATAATATTATTTAAACAAAATTTACATTTTTTTATAAAGAAATAAAAAAGTTACAGCAGTTTTTGTTTGATTTTTAAGAAAAACGCATTATTTCTAAAAAATAACGTTTTTTTGATATAATTTTAAAAGTAATCGTCCGAAAAATTTTAAAACTACATTTCTAATTAGATTTCATGAAAATAATATTATTTAAACAAAATTTACATTTTTTTATAAAGAAATAAAAAAGTTTCTGCAGTTTTTGTGTGATTTTTAAGAAAAACGTTTTTTTGGTATAATTTTAAAAATAATCGACCGCAAAATTTTAAAACTACATTTCTAATTAGATTTCATGAAAATAATATTATTTAAACAAAATTTACATTTTTTTATAAAGAAATAAAAAAGTTACAGCAGTTTTTGTTTGATTTTTAAGAAAAACGCATTATTTCTAAAAAATAACGTTTTTTTGATATAATTTTAAAAGTAATCGTCCGAAAAATTTTAAAACTACATTTCTAATTAGATTTCATGAAAATAATATTATTTAAACAAAATTTACATTTTTTTATAAAAAAATAAAAAAGTTTCTGCAGTTTTTGTGTGATTTTTAAGAAAAACGTTTTTTTGGTATAATTTTAAAAATAATCGACCGAAAAATTTTAAAACTACATTTCTAATTAGATTTCATGAAAATAAAATTATTTAAACAAAATTTACATTTTTTTATAAAGAAATAAAAAAGTTACAGCAGTTTTTGTTTGATTTTTAAGAAAAACGCATTATTTCTAAAAAATAACGTTTTTTTGATATAATTTTAAAAGTAATCGTCCGAAAAATTTTAAAACTACATTTCTAATTAGATTTCATGAAAATAAAATTATTTAAACAAAATTTACATTTTTTTATAAAGAAATAAAAAAGTTTCTGCAGTTTTTGTGTGATTTTTAAGAAAAACGTTTTTTTGGTATAATTTTAAAAATAATCGACCGAAAAATTTTAAAACTACATTTCTAATTAGATTTCATGAAAATAAAATTATTTAAACAAAATTTACATTTTTTTATAAAGAAATAAAAAAGTTACAGCAGTTTTTGTTTGATTTTTAAGAAAAACGCATTATTTCTAAAAAATAACGTTTTTTTGATATAATTTTAAAAGTAATCGTCCGAAAAATTTTAAAACTACATTTCTAATTAGATTTCATGAAAATAATATTATTTAAACAAAATTTACATTTTTTTATAAAGAAATAAAAAAGTTACAGCAGTTTTAGTTTGATTTTTAAGAAAAACGTTTTTTTGGTATAATTTTAAAAATAATCGACCGAAAAATTTTAAAACTACATTTCTAATTAGATTTCATGAAAATAAAATTATTTAAACAAAATTTACATTTTTTTATAAAGAAATAAAAAAGTTACAGCAGTTTTTGTTTGATTTTTAAGAAAAACGCATTATTTCTAAAAAATAACGTTTTTTTGATATAATTTTAAAAGTAATCGTCCGAAAAATTTTAAAACTACATTTCTAATTAGATTTCATGAAAATAATATTATTTAAACAAAATTTACATTTTTTTATAAAGAAATAAAAAAGTTTCTGCAGTTTTTGTGTGATTTTTAAAAAAAACGTTTTTTTGGTATAATTTTAAAAATAATCGACCGAAAAATTTTAAAACTACATTTCTAATTAGATTTCATGAAAATAAAATTATTTAAACAAAATTTACATTTTTTTATAAAGAAATAAAAAAGTTACAGCAGTTTTTGTTTGATTTTTAAGAAAAACGCATTATTTCTAAAAAATAACGTTTTTTTGATATAATTTTAAAAGTAATCGTCCGAAAAATTTTAAAACTACATTTCTAATTAGATTTCATGAAAATAATATTATTTAAACAAAATTTACATTTTTTTATAAAGAAATAAAAAAGTTACAGCAGTTTTTGTTTGATTTTTAAGAAAAACGCATTATTTCTAAAAAATAACGTTTTTTTGATATAATTTTAAAAGTAATCGTCCGAAAAATTTTAAAACTACATTTCTAATTAGATTTCATGAAAATAATATTATTTAAACAAAATTTACATTTTTTTATAAAGAAATAAAAAAGTTTCTGCAGTTTTTGTGTGATTTTTAAGAAAAACGTTTTTTTGGTATAATTTTAAAAATAATCGACCGAAAAATTTTAAAACTACATTTCTAATTAGATTTCATGAAAATAAAATTATTTAAACAAAATTTACATTTTTTTATAAAGAAATAAAAAAGTTACAGCAGTTTTTGTTTGATTTTTAAGAAAAACGCATTATTTCTAAAAAATAACGTTTTTTTGATATAATTTTAAAAGTAATCGTCCGAAAAATTTTAAAACTACATTTCTAATTAGATTTCATGAAAATAATATTATTTAAACAAAATTTACATTTTTTTATAAAAAAATAAAAAAGTTTCTGCAGTTTTTGTGTGATTTTTAAGAAAAACGTTTTTTTGGTATAATTTTAAAAATAATCGACCGAAAAATTTTAAAACTACATTTCTAATTAGATTTCATGAAAATAAAATTATTTAAACAAAATTTACATTTTTTTATAAAGAAATAAAAAAGTTACAGCAGTTTTTGTTTGATTTTTAAGAAAAACGCATTATTTCTAAAAAATAACGTTTTTTTGATATAATTTTAAAAGTAATCGTCCGAAAAATTTTAAAACTACATTTCTAATTAGATTTCATGAAAATAAAATTATTTAAACAAAATTTACATTTTTTTATAAAGAAATAAAAAAGTTTCTGCAGTTTTTGTGTGATTTTTAAGAAAAACGTTTTTTTGGTATAATTTTAAAAATAATCGACCGAAAAATTTTAAAACTACATTTCTAATTAGATTTCATGAAAATAAAATTATTTAAACAAAATTTACATTTTTTTATAAAGAAATAAAAAAGTTACAGCAGTTTTTGTGTGATTTTTAAGAAAAACGTTTTTTTGGTATAATTTTAAAAATAATCGATTGAAAAATTTTAAAACTACATTTCTAATTAGATTTCATGAAAATAAAATTATTTAAACAAAATTTACATTTTTTTAAGAAAGAAATAAAAAAGTTACAGCAGTTTTTGTTTGATTTTTAAGAAAAACGCATTATTTCTAAAAAATAACGTTTTTTTGATATAATTTTAAAAGTAATCGTCCGAAAAATTTTAAAACTACATTTCTAATTAGATTTCATGAAAATAATATTATTTAAACAAAATTTACATTTTTTTATAAAGAAATAAAAAAGTTACAGCAGTTTTAGTTTGATTTTTAAGAAAAACGTTTTTTTGGTATAATTTTAAAAATAATCGACCGAAAAATTTTAAAACTACATTTCTAATTAGATTTCCTGAAAATAAAATTATTTAAACAAAATTTACATTTTTTTATAAAGAAATAAAAAAGTTACAGCAGTTTTTGAAACTACATTTCTAATTAGATTTCATGAAAATAATATTATTTAAACAAAATTTACATTTTTTTATAAAGAAATAAAAAAGTTTCTGCAGTTTTTGTGTGATTTTTAAGAAAAACGTTTTTTTGGTATAATTTTAAAAATAATCGACCGAAAAATTTTAAAACTACATTTCTAATTAGATTTCATGAAAATAAAATTATTTTAACAAAATTTACATTTTTTTATAAAGAAATAAAAAAGTTACAGCAGTTTTTGTTTGATTTTTAAGAAAAACGCATTATTTCTAAAAAATAACGTTTTTTTGATATAATTTAAAAAGTAATCGTCCGAAAAATTTTAAAACTACATTTCTAATTAGATTTCATGAAAATAATATTATTTAAACAAAATTTACATTTTTTTATAAAGAAATAAAAAAGTTACAGCAGTTTTTGTTTGATTTTTAAGAAAAACGCATTATTTCTAAAAAATAACGTTTTTTTGATATAATTTTAAAAGTAATCGTCCGAAAAATTTTAAAACTACATTTCTAATTAGATTTCATGAAAATAATATTATTTAAACAAAATTTACATTTTTTTATAAAGAAATAAAAAAGTTTCTGCAGTTTTTGTGTGATTTTTAAGAAAAACGTTTTTTTGGTATAATTTTAAAAATAATCGACCGAAAAATTTTAAAACTACATTTCTAATTAGATTTCATGAAAATAAAATTATTTAAACAAAATTTACATTTTTTTATAAAGAACTAAAAAAGTTACAGCAGTTTTAGTTTGATTTTTAAGAAAAACGCATTATTTCTAAAAAATAACGTTTTTTTGATATAATTTTAAAAGTAATCGTCCGAAAAATTTTAAAACTACATTTCTAATTAGATTTCATGAAAATAAAATTATTTAAACAAAATTTACATTTTTTTATAAAGAAATAAAAAAGTTTCTGCAGTTTTTGTGTGATTTTTAAGAAAAACGTTTTTTTGGTATAATTTTAAAAATAATCGACCGAAAAATTTTAAAACTACATTTCTAATTAGATTTCATGAAAATAAAATTATTTAAACAAAATTTACATTTTTTTATAAAGAAATAAAAAAGTTACAGCAGTTTTAGTTTGATTTTTAAGAAAAACGCATTATTTCTAAAAAATAACGTTTTTTTGATATAATTTTAAAAGTAATCGTCCTAAAAATTTTAAAACTACATTTCTAATTAGATTTCATGAAAATAATATTATTTAAACAAAATTTACATTTTTTTATAAAGAAATAAAAAAGTTTCTGCAGTTTTTGTGTGATTTTTAAGAAAAACGTTTTTTTGGTATAATTTTAAAAATAATCGACCGAAAAATTTTAAAACTACATTTCTAATTAGATTTCATGAAAATAAAATTATTTAAACAAAATTTACATTTTTTTATAAAGAAATAAAAAAGTTACAGCAGTTTTTGTTTGATTTTTAAGAAAAATGCATTATTTCTAAAAAATAACGTTTTTTTGATATAATTTTAAAAGTAATCGTCCGAAAAATTTTAAAACTACATTTTTAATTAGATTTCATGAAAATAATATTATTTAAACAAAATTTACATTTTTTTATAAAGAAATAAAAAAGTTACAGCAGTTTTTGTTTGATTTTTAAGAAAAACGCATTATTTCTAAAAAATAACGTTTTTTTAATATAATTTTAAAAGTAATCGTCCGAAAAATTTTAAAACTACATTTCTAATTAGATTTCATGAAAATAATATTATTTAAACAAAATTTACATTTTTTTATAAAGAAATAAAAAAGTTTCTGCAGTTTTTGTGTGATTTTTAAGAAAAACGTTTTTTTGGTATAATTTTAAAAATAATTGACCGAAAAATTTTAAAACTACATTTCTAATTAGATTTCATGAAAATAAAATTATTTAAACAAAATTTACATTTTTTTATAAAGAAATAAAAAAGTTACAGCAGTTTTTGTTTGATTTTTAAGAAAAACGCATTATTTCTAAAAAATAACGTTTTTTTGATATAATTTTAAAAGTAATCGTCCGAAAAATTTTAAAACTACATTTCTAATTAGATTTCATGAAAATAATATTATTTAAACAAAATTTACATTTTTTTATAAAGAAATAAAAAAGTTTCTGCAGTTTTTGTGTGATTTTTAAGAAAAACGTTTTTTTGGTATAATTTTAAAAATAATCGACCGAAAAATTTTAAAACTACATTTCTAAATAGATTTCATGAACATAAAATTATTTAAACAAAATTTACATTTTTTTATAAAGAAATAAAAAAGTTACAGCAGTTTTTGTTTGATTTTTAAGAAAAACGCATTTTTTCTAAAAAATAACGTTTTTTTGATATAATTTTAAAAGTAATCGTCCGAAAAATTTTAAAACTACATTTCTAATTAGATTTCATGAAAATAAAATTATTTAAACAAAATTTACATTTTTTTATAAAGAAATAAAAAAGTTTCTGCAGTTTTTGTGTGATTTTTAAGAAAACGTTTTTTTGGTATAATTTTAAAAATAATCGACCGAAAAATTTTAAAACTACATTTCTAATTAGATTTCATGAAAATAAAATTATTTAAACAAAATTTACATTTTTTTATAAAGAAATAAAAAAGTTACAGCAGTTTTTGTTTGATTTTTAAGAAAAACGCATTATTTCTAAAAAAATAACGTTTTTTTGATATAATTTTAAAAGTAATCGTCCGAAAAATTTTAAAACTACATTTCTAATTAGATTTCATGAAAATAAAATTATTTAAACAAAATTTACATTTTTTTATAAAGAAATAAAAAAGTTTCTGCAGTTTTTGTGTGATTTTTAAGAAAAACGTTTTTTTGGTATAATTTTAAAAATAATCGACCGAAAAATTTTAAGACTACATTTCTAATTAGATTTCATGAAAATAAAATTATTTAAACAAAATTTACATTTTTTTATAAAGAAATAAAAAAGTTACAGCAGTTTTTGTTTGATTTTTAAGAAAAACGCATTATTTCTAAAAAATAACGTTTTTTTGATATAATTTTAAAAGTAATCGTCCGAAAAATTTTAAAACTACATTTCTAATTAGATTTCATGAAAATAATATTATTTAAACAAAATTTACATTTTTTTATAAAGAAATAAAAAAGTTACAGCAGTTTTAGTTTGATTTTAAGAAAAACGTTTTTTTGGTATAATTTTAAAAATAATCGACCGAAAAATTTTAAAACTACATTTCTAATTAGATTTCATGAAAATAAAATTATTTAAACAAAATTTACATTTTTTTATAAAGTAATAAAAAAGTTACAGCAGTTTTTGTTTGATTTTTAAGAAAAACGCATTATTTCTAAAAAATAACGTTTTTTTGATATAATTTTAAAAGTAATCGTCCGAAAAATTTTAAAACTACATTTCTAATTAGATTTCATGAAAATAATATTATTTAAACAAAATTTACATTTTTTTATAAAGAAATAAAAAAGTTACAGCAGTTTTTGTTTGATTTTTAAGAAAAACGCATTATTTCTAAAAAATAACGTTTTTTTGATATAATTTTAAAAGTAATCGTCCGAAAAATTTTAAAACTACATTTCTAATTAGATTTCATGAAAATAATATTATTTAAACAAAATTTACATTTTTTTATAAAGAAATAAAAAAGTTTCTGCAGTTTTTGTGTGATTTTTAAGAAAAACGTTTTTTTGGTATAATTTTAAAAATAATCGACCAAAAAATTTTAAAACTACATTTCTAATTAGATTTCATGAAAATAAAATTATTTAAACAAAATTTACATTTTTTTATAAAGAAATAAAAAAGTTACAGCAGTTTTTGTTTGATTTTTAAGAAAAACGCATTATTTCTAAAAAATAACGTTTTTTTGATATAATTTTAAAAGTAATCTTCCGAAAAATTTTAAAACTACATTTCTAATTAGATTTCATGAAAATAAAATTATTTAAACAAAATTTACATTTTTTTATAAAGAAATAAAAAAGTTTCTGCAGTTTTTGTGTGATTTTTAAGAAAAACGTTTTTTTGGTATAATTTTAAAAATAATCGACCGAAAAATTTTAAAACTACATTTCTAATTAGATTTCATGAAAATAAAATTATTTAAACAAAATTTACATTTTTTTATAAAGAAATAAAAAAGTTACAGCAGATTTTGTTTGATTTTTAAGAAAAACGCATTATTTCTAAAAAATAACGTTTTTTTGATATAATTTTAAAAGTAATCGTCCGAAAAATTTTAAAACTACATTTCTAATTAGATTTCATGAAAATAAAATTATTTAAACAAAATTTACATTTTTTTATAAAGAAATAAAAAAGTTTCTGCAGTTTTTGTGTGATTTTTAAGAAAAACGTTTTTTTGGTATAATTTTAAAAATAATCGACCGAAAAATTTTAAAACTACATTTCTAATTAGATTTCATGAAAATAAAATTATTTAAACAAAATTTACATTTTTTTATAAAGAAATAAAAAAGTTACAGCAGTTTGTGTTTGATTTTTAAGAAAAACGCATTATTTCTAAAAAATAACGTTTTTTTGATATAATTTTAAAAGTAATCGTCCGAAAAATTTTAAAACTACATTTCTAATTAGATTTCATGAAAATAATATTATTTAAACAAAATTTACATTTTTTTATAAAGAAATAAAAAAGTTACAGCAGTTTTAGTTTGATTTTTAAGAAAAAGGTTTTTTTGGTATAATTTTAAAAATAATCGACCGAAAAATTTTAAAACTACATTTCTAATTAGATTTCATGAAAATAAAATTATTTAAACAAAATTTACATTTTTTTATAAAGAAATAAAAAAGTTACAGCAGTTTTTGTTTGATTTTTAAGAAAAATGCATTATTTCTAAAAAATAACGTTTTTTTGATATAATTTTAAAAGTAATCGTCCGAAAAATTTTAAAACTACATTTCTAATTAGATTTCATGAAAATAATATTATTTAAACAAAATTTACATTTTTTTATAAAGAAATAAAAAAGTTTCTGCAGTTTTTGTGTGATTTTTAAGAAAAACGTTTTTTTGGTATAATTTTAAAAATAATCGACCGAAAATTTTTAAAACTACATTTCTAATTAGATTTCATGAAAATAAAATTATTTAAACAAAATTTACATTTTTTTATAAAGAAATAAAAAAATTAAAGCAGTTTTTGTTTGATTTTTAAGAAAAACGCATTATTTCTAAAAAATAACGTTTTTTTGATATAATTTTAAAAGTAATCGTCCGAAAAATTTTAAAACTACATTTCTAATTAGATTTCATGAAAATAATATTATTTAAACAAAATTTACATTTTTTTATAAAGAAATAAAAAAGTTACAGCAGTTTTAGTTTGATTTTTAAGAAAAACGTTTTTTTGGTATAATTTTAAAAATAATCGACCGAAAAATTTTAAAACTACATTTCTAATTAGATTTCATGAAAATAAAATTATTTAAACAAAATTTACATTTTTTTATAAAGAAATAAAAAAGTTACAGCAGTTTTTGTTTGATTTTTAAGAAAAACGCATTATTTCTAAAAAATAACGTTTTTTTGATATAATTTTAAAAGTAATCGTCCGAAAAATTTTAAAACTACATTTCTAATTAGATTTCATGAAAATAATATTATTTAAACAAAATTTACATTTTTTTATAAAGAAATAAAAAAGTTACAGTAGTTTTAGTTTGATTTTTAAGAAAAACGTTTTTTTGGTATAATTTTAAAAATAATCGACCGAAAAATTTTAAAACTACATTTCTAATTAGATTTCATGAAAATAAAATTATTTAAACAAAATTTACATTTTTTTATAAAGAAATAAAAAAGTTTCTGCAGTTTTTGTGTGATTTTTAAGAAAAACGTTTTTTTGGTATAATTTTAAAAATAATCGACCGAAAAATTTTAAAACTACATTTCTAATTAGATTTCATGAAAATAAAATTATTTAAACAAAATTTACATTTTTTTATAAAGAAATAAAAAAGTTACAGCAGTTTTTGTTTGATTTTTAAGAAAAACGCATTATTTCTAAAAAATAACGTTTTTTTGATATAATTTTAAAAGTAATCGTCCGAAAAATTTTAAAACTACATTTCTAATTAGATTTCATGAAAATAATATTATTTAAACAAAATTTACATTTTTTTATAAAGAAATAAAAAAGTTACAGCAGTTTTAGTTTGATTTTTAAGAAAAACGTTTTTTTGTTATAATTTTAAAAATAATCGACCGAAAAATTTTAAAACTACATTTCTAATTAGATTTCATGAAAATAAAATTATTTAAACAAAATTTACATTTTTTTATAAAGAAATAAAAAAGTTACAGCAGTTTTTGTTTGATTTTTAAGAAAAACGCATTATTTCGAAAAAATAACGTTTTTTTGATATAATTTTAAAAGTAATCGTCCGAAAAATTTTAAAACTACATTTCTAATTAGATTTCATGAAAATAATATTATTTAAACAAAATTTACATTTTTTTATAAAGAAATAAAAAAGTTACAGCAGTTTTAGTTTGATTTTTAAGAAAAACGTTTTTTTGTTATAATTTTAAAAATAATCGACCGAAAAATTTTAAAACTACATTTCTAATTAGATTTCATGAAAATAAAATTATTTAAACAAAATTTACATTTTTTTATAAAGAAATAAAAAAGTTACAGCAGTTTTTGTTTGATTTTTAAGAAAAACGCATTATTTCTAAAAAATAACGTTTTTTTGATATAATTTTAAAAGTAATCGTCCGAAAAATTTTAAAACTACATTTCTAATTAGATTTCATGAAAATAATATTATTTAAACAAAATTTACATTTTTTTATAAAGAAATAAAAAAGTTACAGCAGTTTTAGTTTGATTTTTAAGAAAAACGTTTTTTTGGTATAATTTTAAAAATAATCGACCGAAAAATTTTAAAACTACATTTCTAATTAGATTTCATGAAAATAAAATTATTTAAACAAAATTTACATTTTTTTATAAAGAAATAAAAAAGTTACAGCAGTTTTTGTTTGATTTTTAAGAAAAACGCATTATTTCTAAAAAATAACGTTTTTTTGATATAATTTTAAAAGTAATCGTCCGAAAAATTTTAAAACTACATTTCTAATTAGATTTCATGAAAATAATATTATTTAAACAAAATTTACATTTTTTTATAAAGAAATAAAAAAGTTTCTGCAGTTTTTGTGTGATTTTTAAGAAAAACGTTTTTTTGGTATAATTTTAAAAATAATCGACCAAAAAATTTTAAAACTACATTTCTAATTAGATTTCATGAAAATAAAATTATTTAAACAAAATTTACATTTTTTTATAAAGAAATAAAAAAGTTACAGCAGTTTTTGTTTGATTTTTAAGAAAAACGCATTATTTCTAAAAAATAACGTTTTTTTGATATAATTTTAAAAGTAATCTTCCGAAAAATTTTAAAACTACATTTCTAATTAGATTTCATGAAAATAAAATTATTTAAACAAAACTTACATTTTTTTATAAAGAAATAAAAAAGTTTCTGCAGTTTTTGTGTGATTTTTAAGAAAAACGTTTTTTTGGTATAATTTTAAAAATAATCGACCGAAAAATTTTAAAACTACATTTCTAATTAGATTTCATGAAAATAAAATTATTTAAACAAAATTTACATTTTTTTATAAAGAAATAAAAAAGTTACAGCAGTTTTTGTTTGATTTTTAAGAAAAACGCATTATTTCTAAAAAATAACGTTTTTTTGATATAATTTTAAAAGTAATCGTCCGAAAAATTTTAAAACTACATTTCTAATTAGATTTCATGAAAATAAAATTATTTAAACAAAATTTACATTTTTTTATAAAGAAATAAAAAAGTTTCTGCAGTTTTTGTGTGATTTTTAAGAAAAACGTTTTTTTGGTATAATTTTAAAAATAATCGACCGAAAAATTTTAAAACTACATTTCTAATTAGATTTCATGAAAATAAAATTATTTAAACAAAATTTACATTTTTTTATAAAGAAATAAAAAAGTTACAGCAGTTTGTGTTTGATTTTTAAGAAAAACGCATTATTTCTAAAAAATAACGTTTTTTTGATATAATTTTAAAAGTAATCGTCCGAAAAATTTTAAAACTACATTTCTAATTAGATTTCATGAAAATAATATTATTTAAACAAAATTTACATTTTTTTATAAAGAAATAAAAAAGTTACAGCAGTTTTAGTTTGATTTTTAAGAAAAAGGTTTTTTTGGTATAATTTTAAAAATAATCGACCGAAAAATTTTAAAACTACATTTCTAATTAGATTTCATGAAAATAAAATTATTTAAACAAAATTTACATTTTTTTATAAAGAAATAAAAAAGTTACAGCAGTTTTTGTTTGATTTTTAAGAAAAATGCATTATTTCTAAAAAATAACGTTTTTTTGATATAATTTTAAAAGTAATCGTCCGAAAAATTTTAAAACTACATTTCTAATTAGATTTCATGAAAATAATATTATTTAAACAAAATTTACATTTTTTTATAAAGAAATAAAAAAGTTTCTGCAGTTTTTGTGTGATTTTTAAGAAAAACGTTTTTTTGGTATAATTTTAAAAATAATCGACCGAAAATTTTTAAAACTACATTTCTAATTAGATTTCATGAAAATAAAATTATTTAAACAAAATTTACATTTTTTTATAAAGAAATAAAAAAGTTACAGCAGTTTTTGTTTGATTTTTAAGAAAAACGCATTATTTCTAAAAAATAACGTTTTTTTGATATAATTTTAAAAGTAATCGTCCGAAAAATTTTAAAACTACATTTCTAATTAGATTTCATGAAAATAATATTATTTAAACAAAATTTACATTTTTTTATAAAGAAATAAAAAAGTTACAGCAGTTTTAGTTTGATTTTTAAGAAAAACGTTTTTTTGGTATAATTTTAAAAATAATCGACCGAAAAATTTTAAAACTACATTTCTAATTAGATTTCATGAAAATAAAATTATTTAAACAAAATTTACATTTTTTTATAAAGAAATAAAAAAGTTACAGCAGTTTTTGTTTGATTTTTAAGAAAAACGCATTATTTCTAAAAAATAACGTTTTTTTGATATAATTTTAAAAGTAATCGTCCGAAAAATTTTAAAACTACATTTCTAATTAGATTTCATGAAAATAATATTATTTAAACAAAATTTACATTTTTTTATAAAGAAATAAAAAAGTTACAGCAGTTTTAGTTTGATTTTTAAGAAAAACGTTTTTTTGGTATAATTTTAAAAATAATCGACCGAAAAATTTTAAAACTACATTTCTAATTAGATTTCATGAAAATAAAATTATTTAAACAAAATTTACATTTTTTTATAAAGAAATAAAAAAGTTTCTGCAGTTTTTGTGTGATTTTTAAGAAAAACGTTTTTTTGGTATAATTTTAAAAATAATCGACCGAAAAATTTTAAAACTACATTTCTAATTAGATTTCATGAAAATAAAATTATTTAAACAAAATTTACATTTTTTTATAAAGAAATAAAAAAGTTACAGCAGTTTTTGTTTGATTTTTAAGAAAAACGCATTATTTCTAAAAAATAACGTTTTTTTGATATAATTTTAAAAGTAATCGTCCGAAAAATTTTAAAACTACATTTCTAATTAGATTTCATGAAAATAATATTATTTAAACAAAATTTACATTTTTTTATAAAGAAATAAAAAAGTTACAGCAGTTTTAGTTTGATTTTTAAGAAAAACGTTTTTTTGTTATAATTTTAAAAATAATCGACCGAAAAATTTTAAAACTACATTTCTAATTAGATTTCATGAAAATAAAATTATTTAAACAAAATTTACATTTTTTTATAAAGAAATAAAAAAGTTACAGCAGTTTTTGTTTGATTTTTAAGAAAAACGCATTATTTCGAAAAAATAACGTTTTTTTGATATAATTTTAAAAGTAATCGTCCGAAAAATTTTAAAACTACATTTCTAATTAGATTTCATGAAAATAAAATTATTTAAACAAAATTTACATTTTTTTATAAAGAAATAAAAAAGTTTCTGCAGTTTTTGTGTGATTTTTAAGAAAAACGTTTTTTTGGTATAATTTTAAAAATAATCGACCGAAAAATTTTAAAACTATATTTCTAATTAGATTTCATGAAAATAAAATTATTTAAACAAAATTTACATTTTTTTATAAAGAAATAAAAAAGTTACAGCAGTTTTTGTTTGATTTTTAAGAAAAACGCATTATTTCTAAAAAATAACGTTTTTTTGATATAATTTTAAAAGTAATCGTCCGAAAAATTTTAAAACTACATTTCTAATTAGATTTCATGAAAATAATATTATTTAAACAAAATTTACATTTTTTTATAAAGAAATAAAAAAGTTACAGCAGTTTTAGTTTGATTTTTAAGAAAAACGTTTTTTTGGTATAATTTTAAAAATAATCGACCGAAAAATTTTAAAACTACATTTCTAATTAGATTTCATGAAAATAAAATTATTTAAACAAAATTTACATTTTTTTATAAAGAAATAAAAAAGTTACAGCAGTTTTTGTTTGATTTTTAAGAAAAACGCATTATTTCTAAAAAATAACGTTTTTTTGATATAATTTTAAAAGTAATCGTCCGAAAAATTTTAAAACTACATTTCTAATTAGATTTCATGAAAATAATATTATTTAAACAAAATTTACATTTTTTTATAAAGAAATAAAAAAGTTACAGCAGTTTTAGTTTGATTTTTAAGAAAAACGTTTTTTTGTTATAATTTTAAAAATAATCGACCGAAAAATTTTAAAACTACATTTCTAATTAGATTTCATGAAAATAAAATTATTTAAACAAAATTTACATTTTTTTATAAAGAAATAAAAAAGTTACAGCAGTTTTTGTTTGATTTTTAAGAAAAACGCATTATTTCGAAAAAATAACGTTTTTTTGATATAATTTTAAAAGTAATCGTCCGAAAAATTTTAAAACTACATTTCTAATTAGATTTCATGAAAATAAAATTATTTAAACAAAATTTACATTTTTTTATAAAGAAATAAAAAAGTTTCTGCAGTTTTTGTGTGATTTTTAAGAAAAACGTTTTTTTGGTATAATTTTAAAAATAATCGACCGAAAAATTTTAAAACTATATTTCTAATTAGATTTCATGAAAATAAAATTATTTAAACAAAATTTACATTTTTTTATAAAGAAATAAAAAAGTTACAGCAGTTTTAGTTTGATTTTTAAGAAAAACGTTTTTTTGGTATAATTTTAAAAATAATCATGAAAATAAAATTATTTAAACAAAATTTACATTTTTTTATAAAGAAATAAATAAATAAATAAATAAATAAATCTTTATTTTCCAACAGACCAATGGTCCAATTACAGGATAATGTAAATACTATTCGTTTTCATAATAACGCTTATATAAAAGTGAATATAATATTAAAATATTAGAATAATAGTTAGATATAGGTATACATATATAAAGGATTGAACACAATGAGAACATAATGAACATAAACATAATAGAGCTTAAAATTACAGAAAACATTTTACACAATAGCTTCCGTTAAAGATTTTTTGAAATTATTAAAATTATCTCCAAAGATATCAACACAACTTTGCATCTCATTATAAATTTTTGACAAACGATTCACTGGTGAGTTGCTATAGTGGGTTGTATGCGAAGTATTAGTATAAAAAGTTGCACAGTGTCTTATTGATAAGCGAGGAATATGAAAGTTAAACTTTGATAGCGTTAAGGGATCATCTATGAAATTATTTATCAACTTAAACAGATAGCATGCGCTTAAATATTTGTGTCTCTGCTGGATTGATATATATCCAAATTCAGTTAACAATTCAGTATATGTAATAATATAATCAGGGTAGGTACCATGCTTCCAAAAATATAAGTATCGCAAAAATTTCTTTTGCACACTTTCCAATAAGTTAATATACTTTAAATAACATGGGGTCCACACCACAAAACAATATTCAAGCTTTGACATTACGTACGCATTGTATAGAGTCTCCAACGTCTTAATATTTGAAAAATCGCGAGCGTTTCTTATAATGAAACCTAGAGAACGAAAACAACTTTTATTTAGCATCATTATGTGATTGTTAAAATTTAGTTTTGGATCAAAAAAAACACCTAAGTCTTTAAGATTATCAACCCTAACTAGATCAACATTGTTTATATTATACGTAAACTTTAAGCACTGATTCCTCCTAGTATACGACATCACACAGCATTTACTGACATTTAGCTTAAGTCTATTAGTTTCACACCAGGTTTGTAGACTATCCAAATCTTTTTGAAGTATAGACGCATCCGTTTCATTTCTAATCTCCTTAATAAGTTTCAAATCATCCGCAAACAAAAGCTCAAACGAGTCTAGAATCTCACAGACATCGTCAATATAAATGAGAAACAAAAGTGGTCCAAGATTGGATCCCTGAGGCACACCACTACTAGGTATATAACTCCACGATCTTACATTGCAATAAGTAACAATCTGCTTTCTATCCTGTAGATACGATTCAATGACATTAATTACATTATTGTATACACCAAACGACTGTAGCTTAGCAATAAGAATTTCGTGGCAAATCTTGTCGAACGCCTTACTTAGATCGGTGTATATCACATCGACCTGTGAGTTCTCTTCTAGCTTCTCAGAGATAAATTGAGTCACACCCATTAGATTCGTCGCAGTAGAACGTTTAGCAAGAAATCCATGTTGACTATTGGAAATCCGCGGCCTAACCAAGCACATGATCCTATCGGCTAAGATGGATTCGAAGACTTTTGAAAAGTTGCTGATCAGGGCAATAGGTCTGTAGTTGGCAACATTGGATCTGTCACCTGATTTAAAAACCGGACACACCTTCACATTTTTCCACAGTGCAGGAAATTCTCCATTCTTTAGGATCAAGGTGTAAACAAACGTCAGCGGTTTTGATAACAAGGGAGCACAGTCCTTTAAGAAAAATGAAGGGACTTGATCTAAACCCATTGTGAGTGCAGGCTTCAGCTTTTTTAACGTAGACAAAACAATTTCTTCATCAATTAGATAGTCCCCTAGTCTGGAAAGTCGGGATTTCTTTAATGGTTTGGTCGGCACATCCTCATAAACACTGTTAAAATATGTAGCAAAACCATTTACAATATCGTTATCCTCAGCCAGAATCTTCTCATCCAAGTGCATAATCCCAGGAATCCTTGATGTGTTCTTTAAAGAGTCAACAAAGTTCCATAGTGCTTTAGGATCCTTATTAATATTACTCTCAGCATTCCTTACATAGAAACGTTTAGCATTCCTGACTAGATAATTTAGCTCATGTCTTAACTCCTCAAACTCTCTTTTGTGTTCCTCACGCGATGACTTCAAATATTTCGCTCTAAGCCGATCTTTTAGCTTCATCGTTTGAACAATATTGCTGTTAAACCAAGGAGGATATGTACTGTTAATATTCCTTTTCTTATACAAAGGCACAAATGAATCAAATAAATCACAAAGAACAGAATAAATAATGTCACATGCCTTAGAAACATCATTGGTGCAGTAGAGTGTCTCCCATTCAACATCACAAAGAGCCAAATATAGTCCCTCTAAGTTAGCTTTCTTAAAGTTGTAGTTTCTGTTTTCAGCAGATGTATTTCGAAAGTTGTGGTTAATTGTAGTTGGAATACCAACCTTCACAAGTAATGTGGGGTGGTGGCCATCTTCAGCAACGAAACTATCAATATGACGGTTAGTATAGCATGTTATGCCTGGCGAATGTAAACATAAATCAAGGATTCTATTATTTACATTAGGAACAAGATTGCTTTGACTTAGATTCCAGAAGTTCACAAAGTTGTCTAGCAAGATAAATTGTTGACTGGAAATTTGATCAAAGTTCACTCCTGCTGTGTACCCATAGTATTCCGGGATATTAAAGTCTCCTACAATTACGACTTCACTTTCAAGGTGTAAGACCTTATCAAGAAGATGAAAAAGTTGCTCATAAATATCTACTGGCTGGGATGGAGGAATATATAAGCACACAATTATTATTGATTTTTTCTCTATGTGCAACTTCACTGCAGACAGCTCAAACTTATTATTTTCACAAGTAATATCTACTAGCCCACTCCTCCATTTAGAGTTAACAGATAAAAGGACGCCTCCTCCTCTTTGTTTTAGACGATCACAAATAGAAATAAAAAAGTTACAGCAGTTTTTGTTTGATTTTTAAGAAAAACGCATTATTTCTAAAAAAATAACGTTTTTTTGATATAATTTTAAAAGTAATCGTCCGAAAAATTTTAAAACTACATTTCTAATTAGATTTCATGAAAATAATATTATTTAAACAAAATTTACATTTTTTTATAAAGAAATAAAAAAGTTACAGCAGTTTTAGTTTGATTTTTAAGAAAAACGTTTTTTTGGTATAATTTTAAAAATAATCGACCGAAAAATTTTAAAACTACATTTCTAATTAGATTTCATGAAAATAAAATTATTTAAACAAAATTTACATTTTTTTATAAAGAAATAAAAAAGTTACAGCAGTTTTTGTTTGATTTTTAAGAAAAACGCATTATTTCTAAAAAATAACGTTTTTTTGATATAATTTTAAAAGTAATCGTCCGAAAAATTTTAAAACTACATTTCTAATTAGATTTCATGAAAATAATATTATTTAAACAAAATTTACATTTTTTTATAAAGAAATAAAAAAGTTTCTGCAGTTTTTGTGTGATTTTTAAGAAAAACGTTTTTTTGGTATAATTTTAAAAATAATCGACCGAAAAATTTTAAAACTACATTTCTAATTAGATTTCATGAAAATAAAATTATTTAAACAAAATTTACATTTTTTTATAAAGAAATAAAAAAGTTACAGCAGTTTTTGTTTGAGTTTTAAGAAAAACGCATTATTTCTAAAAAATAACGTTTTTTTGATATAATTTTAAAAGTAATCGTCCGAAAAATTTTAAAACTACATTTTTAATTAGATTTCATGAAAATAATATTATTTAAACAAAATTTACATTTTTTTATAAAGAAATAAAAAAGTTACAGCAGTTTTAGTTTGATTTTTAAGAAAAACGTTTTTTTGGTATAATTTTAAAAATAATCGACCGAAAAATTTTAAAACTACATTTCTAATTAGATTTCATGAAAATAAAATTATTTAAACAAAATTTACATTTTTTTATAAAGAAATAAAAAAGTTACAGCAGTTTTTGTTTGATTTTTAAGAAAAACGCATTATTTCTAAAAAATAACGTTTTTTTGATATAATTTTAAAAGTAATCGTCCGAAAAATTTTAAAAATACATTTCTAATTAGATTTCAAGAAAATAATATTATTTAAACAAAATTTACATTTTTTTATAAAGAAATAAAAAAGTTTCTGCAGTTTTTGTGTGATTTTTAAGAAAAACGTTTTTTTGGTATAATTTTAAAAATAATCGACCGAAAAATTTTAAAACTACATTTCTAATTAGATTTCATGAAAATAAAATTATTTAAACAAAATTTACATTTTTTTATAAAGAAATAAAAAAGTTACAGCAGTTTTTGTTTGATTTTTAAGAAAAACGCATTATTTCTAAAAAATAACGTTTTTTTGATATAATTTTAAAAGTAATCGTCCGAAAAATTTTAAACTACATTTCTAATTAGATTTCATGAAAATAATATTATTTAAACAAAATTTACATTTTTTTATAAAAAAATAAAAAAGTTTCTGCAGTTTTTGTGTGATTTTTAAGAAAAACGTTTTTTTGGTATAATTTTAAAAATAATCGACCGAAAAATTTTAAAACTACATTTCTAATTAGATTTCATGAAAATAAAATTATTTAAACAAAATTTACATTTTTTTATAAAGAAATAAAAAAGTTACAGCAGTTTTTGTTTGATTTTTAAGAAAAACGCATTATTTCTAAAAAATAACGTTTTTTTGATATAATTTTAAAAGTAATCGTCCGAAAAATTTTAAAACTACATTTCTAATTAGATTTCATGAAAATAATATTATTTAAACAAAATTTACATTTTTTTATAAAGAAATAAAAAAGTTACAGCAGTTTTAGTTTGATTTTTAAGAAAAACGTTTTTTTGGTATAATTTAAAAATAATAGACCGAAAAATTTTAAAACTACATTTCTAATTAGATTTCATGAAAATAAAATTATTTAAACAAAATTTACATTTTTTTATAAAGAAATAAAAAAGTTACAGCAGTTTTTGTTTGATTTTTAAGAAAAACGCATTATTTCTAAAAAATAACGTTTTTTGATATAATTTTAAAAGTAATCGTCCGAAAAATTTTAAAACTACATTTCTAATTAGATTTCATGAAAATAATATTATTTAAACAAAATTTACATTTTTTTATAAAGAAATAAAAAAGTTACAGCAGTTTTTGTTTGATTTTTAAGAAAAACGCATTATTTCTAAAAAATAAAGTTTTTTTGATATAATTTTAAAAGTAATCGTCCGAAAAATTTTAAAACTACATTTCTAATTAGATTTCATGAAAATAATATTATTTAAACAAAATTTACATTTTTTTATAAAGAAATAAAAAAGTTACAGCAGTTTTAGTTTGATTTTTAAGAAAAATAACGTTTTTTTGATATAATTTTAAAAGTAATCGTCCGAAAAATTTTAAAACTACATTTCTAATTAGATTTCATGAAAATAATATTATTTAAACAAAATTTACATTTTTTTATAAAGAAATAAAAAAGTTACAGCAGTTTTAGTTTGATTTTTAAGAAAAACGTTTTTTTGGTATAATTTTAAAAATAATCGACCGAAAAATATTAAAACTACATTTCTAATTAGATTTCATGAAAATAAAATTATTTAAACAAAATTTACATTTTTTTATAAAGAAATAAAAAAGTTACAGCAGTTTTTGTTTGATTTTTAAGAAAAACGCATTATTTCTAAAAAATAACGTTTTTTTGATATAATTTTAAAAGTAATCGTCCGAAAAATTTTAAAACTACATTTCTAATTAGATTTCATGAAAATAATATTATTTAAACAAAATTTACATTTTTTTATAAAGAAATAAAAAAGTTACAGCAGTTTTTGTTTGATTTTTAAGAAAAACGCATTATTTCTAAAAAATAACGTTTTTTTGATATAATTTTAAAAGTAATCGTCCGAAAAATTTTAAAACTACATTTCTAATTAGATTTCATGAAAATAATATTATTTAAACAAAATTTACATTTTTTTATAAAGAAATAAAAAAGTTACAGCAGTTTTAGTTTGATTTTTAAGAAAAACGTTTTTTTGGTATAATTTTAAAAATAATCGACCGAAAAATTTTAAAACTACATTTCTAATTAGATTTCATGAAAATAAAATTATTTAAACAAAATTTACATTTTTTTATAAAGAAATAAAAAAGTTACAGCAGTTTTTGTTTGATTTTTAAGAAAAACGCATTATTTCTAAAAAATAACGTTTTTTTGATATAATTTTAAAAGTAATCGTCCGAAAAATTTTAAAACTACATTTCTAATTAGATTTCATGAAAATAATATTATTTAAACAAAATTTACATTTTTTTATAAAGAAATAAAAAAGTTTCTGCAGTTTTTGTGTGATTTTTAAGAAAAACGTTTTTTTGGTATAATTTTAAAAATAATCGACCGAAAAATTTTAAAACTACATTTCTAATTAGATTTCATGAAAATAAAATTATTTAAACAAAATTTACATTTTTTTATAAAGAAATAAAAAAGTTACAGCAGTTTTTGTTTGATTTTTAAGAAAAACGCATTATTTCTAAAAAATAACGTTTTTTTGATATAATTTTAAAAGTAATCGTCCGAAAAATTTTAAAACTACATTTCTAATTAGATTTCATGAAAATAATATTATTTAAACAAAATTTACATTTTTTTATAAAGAAATAAAAAAGTTACAGCAGTTTTAGTTTGATTTTTAAGAAAAACGTTTTTTTGGTATAATTTTAAAAATAATCGACCGAAAAATTTTAATACTACATTTCTAATTAGATTTCATGAAAATAATATTATTTAAACAAAATTTACATTTTTTTATAAAGAAATAAAAAAGTTACAGCAGTTTTAGTTTGATTTTTAAGAAAAACGTTTTTTTGGTATAATTTTAAAAATAATCGACCGAAAAATTTTAAAACTACATTTCTAATTAGATTTCATGAAAATAAAATTATTTAAACAAAATTTACATTTTTTTATAAAGAAATAAAAAAGTTACAGCAGTTTTTGTTTGATTTTTAAGAAAAACGCATTATTTCTAAAAAATAACGTTTTTTTGATATAATTTTAAAAGTAATCGTCCGAAAAATTTTAAAACTACATTTCTAATTAGATTTCATGAAAATAATATTATTTAAACAAAATTTACATTTTTTTATAAAGAAATAAAAAAGTTACAGCAGTTTTTGTTTGATTTTTAAGAAAAACGCATTATTTCTAAAAAATAACGTTTTTTTGATATAATTTTAAAAGTAATCGTCCGAAAAATTTTAAAACTACATTTCTAATTAGATTTCATGAAAATAATATTATTTAAACAAAATTTACATTTTTTTATAAAGAAATAAAAAAGTTTCTGCAGTTTTTGTGTGATTTTTAAGAAAAACGTTTTTTTGGTATAATTTTAAAAATAATCGACCGAAAAATTTTAAAACTACATTTCTAATTAGATTTCATGAAAATAAAATTATTTAAACAAAATTTACATTTTTTTATAAAGAAATAAAAAAGTTACAGCAGTTTTTGTTTGATTTTTAAGAAAAACGTTTTTTTGGTATAATTTTAAAAATAATCGACCGAAAAATTTTAAAACTACATTTCTAATTAGATTTCATGAAAATAAAATTATTTAAACAAAATTTACATTTTTTTATAAAGAAATAAAAAAGTTACAGCAGTTTTTGTTTGATTTTTAAGAAAAACGCATTATTTCTAAAAAATAACGTTTTTTTGATATAATTTTAAAAGTAATCGTCCGAAAAATTTTAAAACTACATTTCTAATTAGATTTCATGAAAATAATATTATTTAAACAAAATTTACATTTTTTTATAAAGAAATAAAAAAGTTTCTGCAGTTTTTGTGTGATTTTTAAGAAAAACGTTTTTTTGGTATAATTTTAAAAATAATCGACCGAAAAATTTTAAAGCTACATTTCTAATTAGATTTTATGAAAATAAAATTATTTAAACAAAATTTACATTTTTTTATAAAGAAATAAAAAAGTTACAGCAGTTTTTGTTTGATTTTTAAGAAAAACGCATTATTTCTAAAAAATAACGTTTTTTTGATATAATTTTAAAAGTAATCGTCCGAAAAATTTTAAAACTACATTTCTAATTAGATTTCATGAAAATAAAATTATTTAAACAAAATTTACATTTTTTTATAAAGAAATAAAAAAGTTTCTGCAGTTTTTGTGTGATTTTTAAGAAAAACGTTTTTTTGGTATAATTTTAAAAATAATCGACCGAAAAATTTTAAAACTACATTTCTAATTAGATTTCATGAAAATAAAATTATTTAAACAAAATTTACATTTTTTTATAAAGAAATAAAAAAGTTACAGCAGTTTTTGTTTGATTTTTAAGAAAAACGCATTATTTCTAAAAAATAACGTTTTTTTGATATAATTTTAAAAGTAATCGTCCGAAAAATTTTAAAACTACATTTCTAATTAGATTTCATGAAAATAATATTATTTAAACAAAATTTACATTTTTTTATAAAGAAATAAAAAAGTTACAGCAGTTTTAGTTTGATTTTTAAGAAAAACGTTTTTTTGGTATAATTTTAAAAATAATCGACCGAAAAATTTTAAAACTACATTTCTAATTAGATTTCATGAAAATAAAATTATTTAAACAAAATTTACATTTTTTTATAAAGAAATAAAAAAGTTACAGCAGTTTTTGTTTGATTTTTAAGAAAAACGCATTATTTCTAAAAAATAACGTTTTTTTGATATAATTTTAAAAGTAATCGTCCGAAAAATTTTAAAACTACATTTCTAATTAGATTTCATGAAAATAATATTATTTAAACAAAATTTACATTTTTTTATAAAGAAATAAAAAAGTTACAGCAGTTTTAGTTTGATTTTTAAGAAAAACGTTTTTTTGGTATAATTTTAAAAATAATCGACCGAAAAATTTTAAAACTACATTTCTAATTAGATTTCATGAAAATAAAATTATTTAAACAAAATTTACATTTTTTTATAAAGAAATAAAAAAGTTACAGCAGTTTTTGTTTGATTTTTAAGAAAAACGCATTATTTCTAAAAAATAACGTTTTTTTGATATAATTTTAAAAGTAATCGTCCGAAAAATTTTAAAACTACATTTCTAATTAGATTTCATGAAAATAATATTATTTAAACAAAATTTACATTTTTTTATAAAGAAATAAAAAAGTTACAGCAGTTTTAGTTTGATTTTTAAGAAAAACGTTTTTTTGGTATAATTTTAAAAATAATCGTCCGAAAAATTTTAAAACTACATTTCTAATTAGATTTCATGAAAATAATATTATTTAAACAAAATTTACATTTTTTTATAAAGAAATAAAAAAGTTTCTGCAGTTTTTGTGTGATTTTTAAGAAAAACGTTTTTTTGGTATAATTTTAAAAATAATCGACCGAAAAATTTTAAAACTACATTTCTAATTAGATTTCATGAAAATAAAATTATTTAAACAAAATTTACATTTTTTTATAAAGAAATAAAAAAGTTTCTGCAGTTTTTGTGTGATTTTTAAGAAAAACGTTTTTTTGGTATAATTTTAAAAATAATCGACCGAAAAATTTTAAAACTACATTTCTAATTAGATTTCATGAAAATAAAATTATTTAAACTAAATTTACTATTTTTTATAAAGAAATAAAAAAGTTACAGCAGTTTTTGTTTGATTTTTAAGAAAAACGCATTATTTCTAAAAAATAACGTTTTTTTGATATAATTTTAAAAGTAATCGTCCGAAAAATTTTAAAACTACATTTCTAATTAGATTTCATGAAAATAATATTATTTAAACAAAATTTACATTTTTTTATAAAGAAATAAAAAAGTTACAGCAGTTTTAGTTTGATTTTTAAGAAAAACGTTTTTTTGGTATAATTTTAAAAATAATCGACCGAAAAATTTTAAAACTACATTTCTAATTAGATTTCATGAAAATAAAATTATTTAAACAAAATTTACATTTTTTTATAAAGAAATAAAAAAGTTACAGCAGTTTTTGTTTGATTTTTAAGAAAAACGCATTATTTCTAAAAAATAACGTTTTTTTGATATAATTTTAAAAGTAATCATCCGAAAAATTTTAAAACTAGATTTCTAATTAGATTTCATGAAAATAATATTATTTAAACAAAATTTACATTTTTTTATAAAGAAATAAAAAAGTTTCTGCAGTTTTTGTGTGATTTTTAAGAAAAACGTTTTTTTGGTATAATTTTAAAAATAATTGACCGAAAAATTTTGAAACTACATTTCTAATTAGATTTCATGAAAATAAAATTATTTAAACAAAATTTACATTTTTTTATAAAGAAATAAAAAAGTTACAGCAGTTTTTGTTTGATTTTTAAGAAAAACGCATTATTTCTAAAAAATAACGTTTTTTTGATATAATTTTAAAAGTAATCGTCCGAAAAATTTTAAAACTACATTTCTAATTAGATTTCATGAAAATAAAATTATTTAAACAAAATTTACATTTTTTTATAAAGAAATAAAAAAGTTTCTTAAAGAAATAAAAAAGTTACAGCAGTTTTAGTTTGATTTTTAAGAAAAACGTTTTTTTGGTATAATTTTAAAAATAATCGACCGAAAAATTTTAAAACTACATTTCTAATTAGATTTCATGAAAATAAAATTATTTAAACAAAATTTACATTTTTTTATAAAGAAATAAAAAAGTTACAGCAGTTTTTGTTTGATTTTTAAGAAAAACGCATTATTTCTAAAAAATAACGTTTTTTTGATATAATTTTAAAAGTAATCGTCCGAAAAATTTTAAAACTACATTTCTAATTAGATTTCATGAAAATAAAATTATTTAAACAAAATTTACATTTTTTTATAAAGAAATAAAAAAGTTTCTGCAGTTTTTGTGTGATTTTTAAGAAAAACGTTTTTTTGGTATAATTTTAAAAATAATCGACCGAAAAATTTTAAAACTACATTTCTAATTAGATTTCATGAAAATAAAATTATTTAAACAAAATTTACATTTTTTTATAAAGAAATAAAAAAGTTACAGCAGTTTTTGTTTGATTTTTAAGAAAAACGCATTATTTCTAAAAAATAACGTTTTTTTGATATAATTTTAAAAGTAATCGTCCGAAAAATTTTAAAACTACATTTCTAATTAGATTTCATGAAAATAATATTATTTAAACAAAATTTACATTTTTTTATAAAGAAATAAAAAAGTTACAGCAGTTTTAGTTTGATTTTTAAGAAAAACGTTTTTTTGGTATAATTTTAAAAATAATCGACCGAAAAATTTTAAAACTACATTTCTAATTAGATTTCATGAAAATAAAATTATTTAAACAAAATTTACATTTTTTTATAAAGAAATAAAAAAGTTTCTGCAGTTTTTGTGTGATTTTTAAGAAAAACGTTTTTTTGGTATAATTTTAAAAATAATCGACCGAAAAATTTTAAAACTACATTTCTAATTAGATTTCATGAAAATAAAATTATTTAAACAAAATTTACATTTTTTTATAAAGAAATAAAAAAGTTACAGCAGTTTTTGTTTGATTTTTAAGAAAAACGCATTATTTCTAAAAAATAACGTTTTTTTGATATAATTTTAAAAGTAATCGTCCGAAAAATTTTAAAACTACATTTCTAATTAGATTTCATGAAAATAAAATTATTTAAACAAAATTTACATTTTTATATAAAGAAATAAAAAAGTTTCTGCAGTTTTTGTGTGATTTTTAAGAAAAACGTTTTTTTGGTATAATTTTAAAAATAATCGACCGAAAAATTTTAAAACTACATTTCTAATTAGATTTCATGAAAATAAAATTATTTAAACAAAATTTACATTATTTTATAAAGAAATAAAAAAGTTACAGCAGTTTTTGTTTGATTTTTAAGAAAAACGCATTATTTCTAAAAAATAACGTTTTTTTGATATAATTTTAAAAGTAATCGTCCGAAAAATTTTAAAACTACATTTCTAATTAGATTTCATGAAAATAATATTATTTAAACAAAATTTACATTTTTTTATAAAGAAATAAAAAAGTTACAGCAGTTTTAGTTTGATTTTTAAGAAAAACGTTTTTTTGGTATAATTTTAAAAATAATCGACCGAAAAATTTTAAAACTACATTTCTAATTAGATTTCATGAAAATAAAATTATTTAAACAAAATTTACATTTTTTTATAAAGAAATAAAAAAGTTACAGCAGTTTTTGTTTGATTTTTAAGAAAAACGTTTTTTTGGTATAATTTTAAAAATAATCGACCGAAAAATTTTAAAACTACATTTCTAATTAGATTTCATGAAAATAAAATTATTTAAACAAAATTTACATTTTTTTATAAAGAAATAAAAAAGTTACAGCAGTTTTTGTTTGATTTTTAAGAAAAACGCATTATTTCTAAAAAATAACGTTTTTTTGATATAATTTTAAAAGTAATCGTCCGAAAAATTTTAAAACTACATTTCTAATTAGATTTCATGAAAATAAAATTATTTAAACAAAATTTACATTTTTTTATAAAGAAATAAAAAAGTTACAGCAGTTTTAGTTTGATTTTTAAGAAAAACGTTTTTTTGGTATAATTTTAAAAATAATCGACCGAAAAATTTTAAAACTACATTTCTAATTAGATTTCATGAAAATAAAATTATTTAAACAAAATTTACATTTTTTTATAAAGAAATAAAAAAGTTACAGCAGTTTTAGTTTGATTTTTAAGAAAAACGTTTTTTTGGTATAATTTTAAAAATAATCGACCGAAAAATTTTAAAACTACATTTCTAATTAGATTTCATGAAAATAAAATTATATAAACAAAATTTACATTTTTTTATAAAGAAATAAAAAAGTTACAGCAGTTTTTGTTTGATTTTTAAGAAAAACGCATTATTTCTAAAAAATAACGTTTTTTTGATATAATTTTAAAAGTAATCGTCCGAAAAATTTTAAAACTACATTTCTAATTAGATTTCATGAAAATAAAATTATTTAAACAAAATTTACATTTTTTTATAAAGAAATAAAAAAGTTTCTGCAGTTTTTGTGTGATTTTTAAGAAAAACGTTTTTTTGGTATAATTTTAAAAATAATCGACCGAAAAATTTTAAAACTACATTTCTAATTAGATTTCATGAAAATAAAATTATTTAAACAAAATTTACATTTTTTTATAAAGAAATAAAAAAGTTACAGCAGTTTTTGTTTGATTTTTAAGAAAAACGCATTATTTCTAAAAAATAACGTTTTTTTGATATAATTTTAAAAGTAATCGTCCGAAAAATTTTAAAACTACATTTCTAATTAGATTTCATGAAAATAATATTATTTAAACAAAATTTACATTTTTTTATAAAGAAATAAAAAAGTTACAGCAGTTTTAGTTTGATTTTTAAGAAAAACGTTTTTTTGGTATAATTTTAAAAATAATCGACCGAAAAATTTTAAAACTACATTTCTAATTAGATTTCATGAAAATAAAATTATTTAAACAAAATTTACATTTTTTTATAAAGAAATAAAAAAGTTACAGCAGTTTTTGTTTGATTTTTAAGAAAAACGCATTATTTCTAAAAAATAACGTTTTTTTGATATAATTTTAAAAGTAATCGTAAGAAAAATTTTAAAACTACATTTCTAATTAGATTTCATGAAAATAAAATTATTTAAACAAAATTTACATTTTTTTATAAAGAAATAAAAAAGTTTCTGCAGTTTTTGTGTGATTTTTAAGAAAAACGTTTTTTTGGTATAATTTTAAAAATAATTGACCGAAAAATTTTAAAACTACATTTCTAATTAGATTTCATGAAAATAAAATTATTTAAACAAAATTTACATTTTTTTATAAAGAAATAAAAAAGTTACAGCAGTTTTTGTTTGATTTTTAAGAAAAACGCATTATTTCTAAAAAATAACGTTTTTTTGATATAATTTTAAAAGTAATCGTCCGAAAAATTTTAAAACTACATTTCTAATTAGATTTCATGAAAATAATATTATTTAAACAAAATTTACATTTTTTTATAAAGAAATAAAAAAGTTACAGCAGTTTTAGTTTGATTTTTAAGAAAAACGTTTTTTTGGTATAATTTTAAAAATAATCGACCGAAAAATTTTAAAACTACATTTCTAATTAGATTTCATGAAAATAAAATTATTTAAACAAAATTTACATTTTTTTATAAAGAAATAAAAAAGTTACAGCAGTTTTTGTTTGATTTTTAAGAAAAACGCATTATTTCTAAAAAATAACGTTTTTTTGATATAATTTTAAAAGTAATCGTCCGAAAAATTTTAAAACTACATTTCTAATTAGATTTCATGAAAATAATATTATTTAAACAAAATTTACATTTTTTTATAAAGAAATAAAAAAGTTACAGCAGTTTTAGTTTGATTTTTAAGAAAAACGTTTTTTTGGTATAATTTTAAAAATAATCGACCGAAAAATTTTAAAACTACATTTCTAATTAGATTTCATGAAAATAAAATTATTTAAACAAAATTTACATTTTTTTATAAAGAAATAAAAAAGTTACAGCAGTTTTTGTTTGATTTTTAAGAAAAACGCATTATTTCTAAAAAATAACGTTTTTTTGATATAATATTAAAAGTAATCGTCCGAAAAATTTTAAAACTACATTTCTAATTAGATTTCATGAAAATAATATTATTTAAACAAAATTTACATTTTTTTATAAAGAAATAAAAAAGTTACAGCAGTTTTAGTTTGATTTATAAGAAAAACGTTTTTTTGGTATAATTTTAAAAATAATCGTCCGAAAAATTTTAAAACTACATTTCTAATTAGATTTCATGAAAATAATATTATTTAAACAAAATTTACATTTTTTTATAAAGAAATAAAAAAGTTACAGCAGTTTTTGTTTGATTTTTAAGAAAAACGCATTATTTCTAAAAAATAACGTTTTTTTGATATAATTTTAAAAGTAATCGTCCGAAAAATTTTAAAACTACATTTCTAATTAGATTTCATGAAAATAATATTATTTAAACAAAATTTACATTTTTTTATAAAGAAATAAAAAAGTTACAGCAGTTTTTGTTTGATTTTTAAGAAAAACGCATTATTTCTAAAAAATTACGTTTTTTTGATATAATTTTAAAAGTAATCGTCCGAAAAATTTTAAAACTACATTTCTAATTAGATTTCATGAAAATAATATTATTTAAACAAAATTTACATTTTTTTATAAAGAAATAAAAAAGTTTCTGCAGTTTTTGTGTGATTTTTAAGAAAAACGTTTTTTTGGTATAATTTTAAAAATAATCGACCGAAAAATTTTAAAACTACATTTCTAATTAGATTTCATGAAAATAAAATTATTTAAACAAAATTTACATTTTTTTATAAAGAAATAAAAAAGTTACAGCAGTTTTTGTTTGATTTTTAAGAAAAACGCATTATTTCTAAAAAATAACGTTTTTTTGATATAATTTTAAAAGTAATCGTCCGAAAAATTTTAAAACTACATTTCTAATTAGATTTCATGAAAATAATATTATTTAAACAAAATTTACATTTTTTTATAAAAAAATAAAAAAGTTTCTGCAGTTTTTGTGTGATTTTTAAGAAAAACGTTTTTTTGGTATAATTTTAAAAATAATCGACCGAAAAATTTTAAAACTACATTTCTAATTAGATTTCATGAAAATAAAATTATTTAAACAAAATTTACATTTTTTTATAAAGAAATAAAAAAGTTACAGCAGTTTTTGTTTGATTTTTAAGAAAAACGCATTATTTCTAAAAAATAACGTTTTTTTGATATAATTTTAAAAGTAATCGTCCGAAAAATTTTAAAACTACATTTCTAATTAGATTTCATGAAAATAAAATTATTTAAACAAAATTTACATTTTTTTATAAAGAAATAAAAAGTTTCTGCAGTTTTTGTGTGATTTATAAGAAAAACGTTTTTTTGGTATAATTTTAAAAATAATCGACCGAAAAATTTTAAAACTACATTTCTAATTAGATTTCATGAAAATAAAATTATTTAAACAAAATTTACATTTTTTTATAAAGAAATAAAAAAGTTGCAGCAGTTTTTGTTTGATTTTTAAGAAAAACGCATTATTTCTAAAAAATAACGTTTTTTTGATATAATTTTAAAAGTAATCGTCCGAAAAATTTTAAAACTACATTTCTAATTAGATTTCATGAAAATAATATTATTTAAACAAAATTTACATTTTTTTATAAAGAAATAAAAAAGTTACAGCAGTTTTAGTTTGATTTTTAAGAAAAACGTTTTTTTGTTATAATTTTAAAATAATCGACCGAAAAATTTTAAAACTACATTTCTAATTAGATTTCATGAAAATAAAATTATTTAAACAAAATTTACATTTTTTTATAAAGAAATAAAAAAGTTACAGCAGTTTTTGTTTGATTTTTAAGAAAACGCATTATTTCTAAAAAATAACGTTTTTTTGATATAATTTTAAAAGTAATCGTCCGAAAAATTTTAAAACTACATTTCTAATTAGATTTCATGAAAATAATATTATTTAAACAAAATTTACATTTTTTTATAAAGAAATAAAAAAGTTACAGCAGTTTTTGTTTGATTTTAAGAAAAACGCATTATTTCTAAAAAATTACGTTTTTTTGATATAATTTTAAAAGTAATCGTCCGAAAAATTTTAAAACTACATTTCTAATTAGATTTCATGAAAATAATATTATTTAAACAAAATTTACATTTTTTTATAAAGAAATAAAAAAGTTTCTGCAGTTTTTTTTTGTGTGATTTTTAAGAAAAACGTTTTTTTTGGTATAATTTTAAAAATAATCGACCGAAAAATTTTAAAACTACATTTCTAATTAGATTTCATGAAAATAAAATTATTTAAACAAAATTTACATTTTTTTATAAAGAAATAAAAAAGTTACAGCAGTTTTTGTTTGATTTTAAGAAAAACGCATTATTTCTAAAAAATAACGTTTTTTTGATATAATTTTAAAAGTAATCGTCCGAAAAATTTTAAAACTACATTTCTAATTAGATTTCATGAAAATAATATTATTTAAACAAAATTTACATTTTTTTATAAAAAAATAAAAAAGTTTCTGCAGTTTTTGTGTGATTTTTAAGAAAAACGTTTTTTTGGTATAATTTTAAAAATAATCGACCGAAAAATTTTAAAACTACATTTCTAATTAGATTTCATGAAAATAAAATTATTTAAACAAAATTTACATTTTTTTATAAAGAAATAAAAAAGTTACAGCAGTTTTTGTTTGATTTTTAAGAAAAACGCATTATTTCTAAAAAATAACGTTTTTTTGATATAATTTTAAAAGTAATCGTCCGAAAAATTTTAAAACTACATTTCTAATTAGATTTCATGAAAATAAAATTATTTAAACAAAATTTACATTTTTTTATAAAGAAATAAAAAAGTTTCTGCAGTTTTTGTGTGATTTATAAGAAAAACGTTTTTTTGGTATAATTTTAAAAATAATCGACCGAAAAATTTTAAAACTACATTTCTAATTAGATTTCATGAAAATAAAATTATTTAAACAAAATTTACATTTTTTTATAAAGAAATAAAAAAGTTGCAGCAGTTTTTGTTTGATTTTTAAGAAAAACGCATTATTTCTAAAAAATAACGTTTTTTTGATATAATTTTAAAAGTAATCGTCCGAAAAATTTTAAAACTACATTTCTAATTAGATTTCATGAAAATAATATTATTTAAACAAAATTTACATTTTTTTATAAAGAAATAAAAAAGTTACAGCAGTTTTAGTTTGATTTTTAAGAAAAACGTTTTTTTGTTATAATTTTAAAAATAATCGACCGAAAAATTTTAAAACTACATTTCTAATTAGATTTCATGAAAATAAAATTATTTAAACAAAATTTACATTTTTTTATAAAGAAATAAAAAAGTTACAGCAGTTTTTGTTTGATTTTTAAGAAAAACGCATTATTTCGAAAAAATAACGTTTTTTTGATATAATTTTAAAAGTAATCGTCCGAAAAATTTTAAAACTACATTTCTAATTAGATTTCATGAAAATAATATTATTTAAACAAAATTTACATTTTTTTATAAAGAAATAAAAAAGTTACAGCAGTTTTAGTTTGATTTTTAAGAAAAAGGTTTTTTTGTTATAATTTTAAAAATAATCGACCTAAAAATTTTAAAACTACATTTCTAATTAGATTTCATGAAAATAAAATTATTTAAACAAAATTTACATTTTTTTATAAAGAAATAAAAAAGTTTCTGCAGTTTTTGTGTGATTTTTAAGAAAAACGTTTTTTTGGTATAATTTTAAAAATAATCGACCGAAAAATTTTAAAACTACATTTCTAATTAGATTTCATGAAAATAAAATTATTTAAACAAAATTTACATTTTTTTATAAAGAAATAAAAAAGTTACAGCATTTTTTGTTTGATTTTTAAGAAAAACGCATTATTTCTAAAAAATAACGTTTTTTTGATATAATTTTAAAAGTAATCGTCTGAAAAATTTTAAAACTACATTTCTAATTAGATTTCATGAAAATAATATTATTTAAACAAAATTTACATTTTTTTATAAAGAAATAAAAAAGTTACAGCAGTTTTAGTTTGATTTTTAAGAAAAACGTTTTTTTGGTATAATTTTAAAAATAATCGACCGAAAAATTTTAAAACTACATTTCTAATTAGATTTCATGAAAATAAAATTATTTAAACAAAATTTACATTTTTTTATAAAGAAATAAAAAAGTTACAGCAGTTTTTGTTTGATTTTTAAGAAAAACGCATTATTTCTAAAAAATAACGTTTTTTTGATATAATTTTAAAAGTAATCGTCCGAAAAATTTTAAAACTACATTTCTAATTAGATTTCATGAAAATAATATTATTTAAACAAAATTTACATTTTTTTATAAAGAAATAAAAAAGTTTCTGCAGTTTTTGTGTGATTTTTAAGAAAAACGTTTTTTTGGTATAATTTTAAAAATAATCGACCGAAAAATTTTAAAACTACATTTCTAATTAGATTTCATGAAAATAAAATTATTTAAACAAAATTTACATTTTTTATAAAGAAATAAAAAAGTTACAGCAGTTTTTGTTTGATTTTTAAGAAAAACGCATTATTTCTAAAAAATAACGTTTTTTTGATATAATTTTAAAAGTAATCGTCCGAAAAATTTTAAAACTACATTTCTAATTAGATTTCATGAAAATAAAATTATTTAAACAAAATTTACATTTTTTTATAAAGGAATAAAAAAGTTTCTGCAGTTTTTGTGTGATTTTTAAGAAAAGGTTTTTTTGGTATAATTTTAAAAATAATCGACCGAAAAATTTTAAAACTACATTTCTAATTAGATTTCATGAAAATAAAATTATTTAAACAAAATTTACATTTTTTTATAAAGAAATAAAAAAGTTACAGCAGTTATTGTTTGATTTTTAAGAAAAACGCATTATTTCTAAAAATAACGTTTTTTTGATATAATTTTAAAAGTAATCGTCCGAAAAATTTTAAAACTACATTTCTAATTAGATTTCATGAAAATAATATTATTTAAACAAAATTTACATTTTTTTATAAAGAAATAAAAAAGTTACAGCAGTTTTTGTTTGATTTTTAAGAAAAACGCATTATTTCTAAAAAATAACGTTTTTTTGATATAATTTTAAAAGTAATCGTCCGAAAAATTTTAAAACTACATTTCTAATTAGATTTCATGAAAATAATATTATTTAAACAAAATTTACATTTTTTTATAAAGAAATAAAAAAGTTTCTGCAGTTTTTGTGTGATTTTTAAGAAAAACGTTTTTTTGGTATAATTTTAAAAATAATCGACCGAAAAATTTTAAAACTACATTTCTAATTAGATTTCATGAAAATAAAATTATTTAAACAAAATTTACATTT
>CAXARA010001321.1:0-51291 GCA_963971135.1 Stenus bimaculatus
TATACCAAAAAAACGTTTTTCTTAAAAATCACACAAAAACTGCAGAAACTTTTTTATTTCTTTATAAAAAATTGTAAATTTTGTTTAAATAATTTTATTTTCATAAAATCTAATTAGAAATGTAGTTTTAAAATTTTTCGGTCGATTATTTTTAAAATTATACCAAAAAACGTTTTTCTTAAAAATCACACAAAAACTGCAGAAACTTTTTTATTTCTTTATAAAAAAATGTAAATTTTGTTTAAATAATTTTATTTTCATGAAATCTAATTAGAAATGTAGTTTTAAAATTTTTCGGACGATTACTTTTAAAATTATATCAAAAAAACGTTATTTTTTAGAAATAATGCGTTTTTCTTAAAAATCAAACTAAAACTGCAGAAACTTTTTTATTTCTTTATAAAAAAATGTAAATTTTGTTTAAATAATTTTATTTTCATGAAATCTAATTAGAAATGTAGTTTTAAAATTTTTCGGACGATTACTTTTAAAATTATATCAAAAAAACGTTATTTTTTAGAAATAATGCGTTTTTCTTAAAAATCAAACAAAAACTGCTGTAACTTTTTTATTTCTTTATAAAAAAATGTAAATTTTGTTTAAATAATTTTATTTTCATGAAATCTAATTAGAAATGTAGTTTTAAAATTTTTCGGTCGATTATTTTTAAAATTATACCAAAAAAACGTTTTTCTTAAAAATCACACAAAAACTGCAGAAACTTTTTTATTTCTTTATAAAAAAATGTAAATTTTGTTTAAATAATTTTATTTTCATGAAATCTAATTAGAAATGTAGTTTTAAAATTTTTCGGACGATTACTTTTAAAATTATATCAAAAAACGTTATTTTTTAGAAATAATGCGTTTTTCTTAAAAATCAAACAAAAACTGCTGTAACTTTTTTATTTCTTTATAAAAAAATGTAAATTTTGTTTAAATAATTTTATTTTCATGAAATCTAATTAGAAATGTAGTTTTTAAATTTTTCGGTCGATTATTTTTAAAATTATACCAAAAAAACGTTTTTCTTAAAAATCACACAAAAACTGCAGAAACTTTTTTATTTCTTTATAAAAAAATGTAAATTTTGTTTAAATAATTTTATTTTCATGAAATCTAATTAGAAATGTAGTTTTAAAATTTTTCGGACGATTATTTTTAAAATTATACCAAAAAAACGTTTTTCTTAAAAATCACACAAAAACTGCAGAAACTTTTTTATTTCTTTATAAAAAATTGTAAATTTTGTTTAAATAATTTTATTTTCATGAAATCTAATTAGAAATGTAGTTTTAAAATTTTTCGGACGATTACTTTTAAAATTATATCAAAAAAACGTTATTTTTTAGAAATAATGCGTTTTTCTAAAAATCAAACTAAAACTGCAGAAACTTTTTTATTTCTTTATAAAAAAATGTAAATTTTGTTTAAATAATTTTATTTTCATGAAATCTAATTAGAAATTTAGTTTTAAAATTTTTCGGACGATTACTTTTAAAATTATATTAAAAAAACGTTATTTTTTAGAAATAATGCGTTTTTCTTAAAAATCAAACAAAAACTGCTGTAACTTTTTTATTTCTTTATAAAAAAATGTAAATTTTGTTTAAATAATTTTATTTTCATGAAATCTAATTAGAAATGTAGTTTTAAAATTTTTCGGTCGATTATTTTTAAAATTATACCAAAAAAACGTTTTTCTTAAAAATCAAACAAAAACTGCTGTAACTTTTTTATTTCTTAATAAAAAACTGTAAATTTTGTTTAAATAATTTTATTTTCATGAAATCTAATTAGAAATGTAGTTTTAAAATTTTTCGGACGATTATTTTTAAAATTATACCAAAAAAACGTTTTTCTTAAAAATCACACAAAAACTGCAGAAACTTTTTTATTTCTTTATAAAAAATTGTAAATTTTGTTTAAATAATTTTATTTTCATGAAATCTAATTAGAAATGTAGTTTTAAAATTTTTCGGTCGATTATTTTTAAAATTATACCAAAAAAACGTTTTTCTTAAAAATCACACAAAAACTGCAGAAACTTTTTTATTTCTTTATAAAAAAATGTAAATTTTGTTTAAATAATTTTATTTTCATGAAATCTAATTAGAAATGTAGTTTTAAAATTTTTCGGACGATTATTTTTAAAATTATACCAAAAAAACGTTTTTCTTAAAAATCAAACAAAAACTGCTGTAACTTTTTTATTTCTTAATAAAAAACTGTAAATTTTGTTTAAATAATTTTATTTTCATGAAATCTAATTAGAAATGTAGTTTTAAAATTTTTCGGACGATTATTTTTAAAATTATACCAAAAAAACGTTTTTCTTAAAAATCACACAAAAACTGCAGAAACTTTTTTATTTCTTTATAAAAAATTGTAAATTTTGTTTAAATAATTTTATTTTCATGAAATCTAATTAGAAATGTAGTTTTAAAATTTTTCGGACGATTACTTTTAAAATTATATCAAAAAAACGTTATTTTTTAGAAATAATGCGTTTTTCTTAAAAATCAAACAAAAACTGCTGTAACTTTTTTATTTCTTTATAAAAAAATGTAAATTTTGTTTAAATAATTTTATTTTCATGAAATCTAATTAGAAATGTAGTTTTAAAATTTTTCGGTCGATTATTTTTAAAATTATACCAAAAAAACGTTTTTCTTAAAAATCAATCAAAAACTGCTGTAACTTTTTTATTTCTTAATAAAAAACTGTAAATTTTGTTTAAATAATTTTATTTTCATGAAATCTAATTAGAAATGTAGTTTTAAAATTTTTCGGACGATTATTTTTAAAATTATACCAAAAAAACGTTTTTCTTAAAAATCACACAAAAACTGCAGAAACTTTTTTATTTCTTTATAAAAAATTGTAAATTTTGTTTAAATAATTTTATTTTCATGAAATCTAATTAGAAATGTAGTTTTAAAATTTTTCGGACGATTACTTTTAAAATTATATCAAAAAAACGTTATTTTTTAGTAATAATGCGTTTTTCTTAAAAATCAAACAAAAACTGCTGTAACTTTTTTATTTCTTTATAAAAAAATGTAAATTTTGTTTAAATAATTTTATTTTCATGAAATCTAATTAGAAATGTAGTTTTAAAATTTTTCGGTCGATTATTTTTAAAATTATACCAAAAAAACGTTTTTCTTAAAAATCACACAAAAACTGCAGAAACTTTTTTATTTCTTTATAAAAAAATGTAAATTTTGTTTAAATAATTTTATTTTCATGAAATCTAATTAGAAATGTAGTTTTAAAATTTTTCGGACGATTACTTTTAAAATTATATCAAAAAAACGTTATTTTTTAGAAATAATGCGTTTTTCTTAAAAATCAAACAAAAACTGCTGTAACTTTTTTGTTTCTTTATAAAAAAATGTAAATTTTGTTTAAATAATTTTATTTTCATGAAATCTAATTAGAAATGTAGTTTTAAAATTTTTCGGTCGATTATTTTTAAAATTATACCAAGAAAACGTTTTTCTTAAAAATCAAACAAAAACTGCTGTAACTTTTTTATTTCTTAATAAAAAACTGTAAATTTTGTTTAAATAATTTTATTTTCATGAAATCTAATTAGAAATGTAGTTTTAAAATTTTTCGGACGATTATTTTTAAAATTATACCAAAAAAACGTTTTTCTTAAAAATCACACAAAAACTGCAGAAACTTTTTTATTTCTTTATAAAAATTGTAAATTTTGTTTAAATAATTTTATTTTCATGAAATCTAATTAGAAATGTAGTTTTAAAATTTTTCGGTCGATTATTTTTAAAATTATACCAAAAAAACGTTTTTCTTAAAAATCACACAAAAACTGCAGAAACTTTTTTATTTCTTTATAAAAAAATGTAAATTTTGTTTAAATAATTTTATTTTCATGAAATCTAATTAGAAATGTAGTTTTAAAATTTGCGGACGATTATTTTTAAAATTATACCAAAAAAACGTTTTTCTTAAAAATCATACAAAAACTGCTGTAACTTTTTTATTTCTTAATAAAAAACTGTAAATTTTGTTTAAATAATTTTATTTTCATGAAATCTAATTAGAAATGTAGCTTTAAAATTTTTCGGACGATTATTTTTAAAATTATACCAAAAAAACATTTTTCTTAAAAATCACACAAAAACTGCAGAAACTTTTTTATTTCTTTATAAAAAATTGTAAATTTTGTTTAAATAATTTTATTTTCATGAAATCTAATTAGAAATGTAGTTTTAAAATTTTTCGGACGATTACTTTTAAAATTATATCAAAAAAACGTTATTTTTTAGAAATAATGCGTTTTTCTTAAAAATCAAACAAAAACTGCTGTAACTTTTTTATTTCTTTATAAAAAAATGTAAATTTTGTTTAAATAATTTTATTTTCATGAAATCTAATTGGAAATGTAGTTTTAAAATTTTTCGGTCGATTATTTTTAAAATTATACCAAAAAAACGTTTTTCTTAAAAATCACACAAAAACTGCAGAAACTTTTTTATTTCTTTATAAAAAAATGTAAATTTTGTTTAAATAATTTTATTTTCATGAAATCTAATTAGAAATGTAGTTTTAAAATTTTTCGGACGATTACTTTTAAAATTATATCAAAAAACGTTATTTTTTAGAAATAATGCGTTTTTCTTAAAAATCAAACAAAAACTGCTGTAACTTTTTTATTTCTTTATAAAAAAATGTAAATTTTGTTTAAATAATTTTATTTTCATGAAATCTAATTAGAAATGTAGTTTTAAAATTTTTCGGTCGATTATTTTTAAAATTATACCAAAAAAACGTTTTTCTTAAAAATCACACAAAAACTGCAGAAACTTTTTTATTTCTTTATAAAAAAATGTAAATTTTGTTTAAATAATATTATTTTCATGAAATCTAATTAGAAATGTAGTTTTAAAATTTTTCGGACGATTACTTTTAAAATTATATCAAAAAAACGTTATTTTTTAGAAATAATGCGTTTTTCTTAAAAATCAAACAAAAACTGCTGTAACTTTTTATTTCTTTATAAAAAAATGTAAATTTTGTTTAAATAATATTATATTCATGAAATCTAATTAGAAATGTAGTTTTAAAATTTTTCGGACGATTACTTTTAAAATTATATCAAAAAAACGTTATTTTTTAGAAATAATGCGTTTTTCTTAAAAATCAAACAAAAACTGCTGTAACTTTTTTGTTTCTTTATAAAAAAATGTAAATTTTGTTTAAATAATTTTATTTTCATGAAATCTAATTAGAAATGTAGTTTTAAAATTTTTCGGTCGATTATTTTTAAAATTATACCAAAAAAACGTTTTTCTTAAAAATCAAACAAAAACTGCTGTAACTTTTTTATTTCTTAATAAAAAACTGTAAATTTTGTTTAAATAATTTTATTTTCATGAAATCTAATTAGAAATGTAGTTTTAAAATTTTTCGGACGATTATTTTTAAAATTATACCAAAAAAACGTTTTTCTTAAAAATCACACAAAAACTGCAGAAACTTTTTTATTTCTTTATAAAAAATTGTAAATTTTGTTTAAATAATTTTATTTTCATAAAATCTAATTAGAAATGTAGTTTTAAAATTTTTCGGTCGATTATTTTTAAAATTATACCAAAAAAACGTTTTTCTTAAAAATCACACAAAAACTGCAGAAACTTTTTTATTTCTTTATAAAAAAATGTAAATTTTGTTTAAATAATTTTATTTTCATGAAATCTAATTAGAAATGTAGTTTTAAAATTTTTCGGACGATTACTTTTAAAATTATATCAAAAAAACGTTATTTTTTAGAAATAATGCGTTTTTCTTAAAAATCAAACTAAAACTGCAGAAACTTTTTTATTTCTTTATAAAAAAATGTAAATTTTGTTTAAATAATTTTATTTTCATGAAATCTAATTAGAAATTTAGTTTTAAAATTTTTCGGACGATTACTTTTAAAATTATATTAAAAAAACGTTATTTTTTAGAAATAATGCGTTTTTCTTAAAAATCAAACAAAAACTGCTGTAACTTTTTTATTTCTTTATAAAAAAATGTAAATTTTGTTTAAATAATTTTATTTTCATGAAATCTAATTAGAAATGTAGTTTTAAAATTTTTCGGTCGATTATTTTTAAAATTATACCAAAAAAACGTTTTTCTTAAAAATCAAACAAAAACTGCTGTAACTTTTTTATTTCTTAATAAAAAACTGTAAATTTTGTTTAAATAATTTTATTTTCATGAAATTTAATTAGAAATGTAGTTTTAAAATTTTTCGGACGATTATTTTTAAAATTATACCAAAAAAATGTTTTTCTTAAAAATCACACAAAAACTGCAGAAACTTTTTTATTTCTTTATAAAAAATTGTAAATTTTGTTTAAATCATTTTATTTTCATGAAATCTAATTAGAAATGTAGTTTTAAAATTTTTCGGTCGATTATTTTTAAAATTATACCAAAAAAACGTTTTTCTTAAAAATCACACAAAAACTGCAGAAACTTTTTTATTTCTTTATAAAAAAATGTAAATTTTGTTTAAATAATTTTATTTTCATGAAATCTAATTAGAAATGTAGTTTTAAAATTTTTCGGACGATTACTTTTAAAATTATATCAAAAAAACCTTATTTTTTAGAAATAATGCGTTTTTCTTAAAAATCAAACTAAAACTGCAGAAACTTTTTTATTTCTTTATAAAAAAATGTAAATTTTGTTTAAATAATTTTATTTTCATGAAATCTAATTAGAAATGTAGTTTTAAAATTTTTCGGACGATTACTTTTAAAATTATATCAAAAAAACTTTATTTTTTAGAAATAATGCGTTTTTCTTAAAAATCAAACAAAAACTGCTGTAACTTTTTTATTTCTTTATAAAAAAATGTAAATTTTGTTTAAATAATTTTATTTTCATGAAATCTAATTAGAAATGTAGTTTTAAAATTTTTCGGTCGATTATTTTTAAAATTATACCAAAAAAACGTTTTTCTTAAAAATCACACAAAAACTGCAGAAACTTTTTTATTTCTTTATAAAAAAATGTAAATTTTATTTAAATAATTTTATTTTCATGAAATCTAATTAGAAATGTAGTTTTATAATTTTTCGGACGATTACTTTTAAAATTATATCAAAAAAACGTTATTTTTTAGAAATAATGCGTTTTTCTTAAAAATCAAACAAAAACTGCTGTAACTTTTTTATTTCTTTATAAAAAAATGTAAATTTTGTTTAAATAATTTTATTTTCATGAAATCTAATTAGAAATGTAGTTTTAAAATTTTTCGGTCGATTATTTTTAAAATTATACCAAAAAAACATTTTTCTTAAAAATCACACAAAAACTGCAGAAACTTTTTTATTTCTTTATAAAAAAATGTAAATTTTGTTTAAATAATATTATTTTCATGAAATCTAATTAGAAATGTAGTTTTAAAATTTTTCGGACGATTACTTTTAAAATTATATCAAAAAAACGTTATTTTTTAGAAATAATGCGTTTTTCTTAAAAATCAAACAAAAACTGCTGTAACTTTTTTATTTCTTTATAAAAAAATCTAAATTTTGTTTAAATAATATTATTTTCATGAAATCTAATTAGAAATGTAGTTTTAAAATTTTTCGGACGATTACTTTTAAAATTATATCAAAAAAACGTTATTTTTTAGAAATAATGCGTTTTTCTTAAAAATCAAACAAAAACTGCTGTAACTTTTTTATTTCTTTATAAAAAAATGTAAATTTTGTTTAAATAATTTTATTTTCATGAAATCTAATTAGAAATGTAGTTTTAAAATTTTTCGGTCGATTATTTTTAAAATTATACCAAAAAAACGTTTTTCTTAAAAATCAAACAAAAACTGCTGTAACTTTTTTATTTCTTAATAAAAAACTGTAAATTTTGTTTAAATAATTTTATTTTCATGAAATCTAATTAGAAATGTAGTTTTAAAATTTTTCGGACGATTATTTTTAAAATTATACCAAAAAAACGTTTTTCTTAAAAATCACACAAAAACTGCAGAAACTTTTTTATTTCTTTATAAAAAATTGTAAATTTTGTTTAAATAATTTTATTTTCATGAAATCTAATTAGAAATGTAGTTTTAAAATTTTTCGGTCGATTATTTTTAAAATTATACCAAAAAAACGTTTTTCTTAAAAATCACACAAAAACTGCAGAAACTTTTTTATTTCTTTATAAAAAAATGTAAATTTTGTTTAAATAATTTTATTTTCATGAAATCTAATTAGAAATGTAGTTTTAAAATTTTTCGGACGATTACTTTTAAAATTATATCAAAAAAACGTTATTTTTTAGAAATAATGCGTTTTTCTTAAAAATCAAACTAAAACTGCAGAAACTTTTTTATTTCTTTATAAAAAAATGTAAATTTTGTTTAAATAATTTTATTTTCATGAAATCTAATTAGAAATGTAGTTTTAAAATTTTTCGGACGATTACTTTTAAAATTATATCAAAAAAACGTTATTTTTTAGAAATAATGCGTTTTTCTTAAAAATCAAACAAAAACTGCTGTAACTTTTTTATTTCTTTATAAAAAAATGTAAATTTTGTTTAAATAATTTTATTTTCATGAAATCTAATTAGAAATGTAGTTTTAAAATTTTTCGGTCGATTATTTTTAAAATTATACCAAAAAAACGTTTTTCTTAAAAATCAAACAAAAACTGCTGTAACTTTTTTATTTCTTAATAAAAAACTGTAAATTTTGTTTAAATAATTTTATTTTCATGAAATCTAATTAGAAATGTAGTTTTAAAATTTTTCGGACGATTATTTTTAAAATTATACCAAAAAAACGTTTTTCTTAAAAATCACACAAATACTTCAGAAACTTTTTTATTTCTTTATAAAAAAATGTAAATTTTGTTTAAATAATTTTATTTTCATGAAATCTAATTAGAAATGTAGTTTTAAAATTTTTCGGACGATTACTTTTAAAATTATATCAAAAAAACGTTATTTTTTAGAAATAATGCGTTTTTCTTAAAAATCAAACTAAATCTGCAGAAACTTTTTTATTTCTTTATAAAAAAATGTAAATTTTGTTTAAATAATTTTATTTTCATGAAATCTAATTAGAAATGTAGTTTTAAAATTTTTCGGTCGATTATTTTTAAAATTATACCAAAAAAACGTTTTTCTTAAAAATCACACAAAAACTGCAGAAACTTTTTTATTTCTTTATAAAAAAATGTAAATTTTGTTTAAATAATATTATTTTCATGAAATCTAATTAGAAATGTAGTTTTAAAATTTTTCGGACGATTACTTTTAAAATTATATCAAAAAAACGTTATTTTTTAGAAATAATGCGTTTTTCTTAAAAATCAAACAAAAACTGCTGTAACTTTTTTATTTCTTTATAAAAAAATGTAAATTTTGTTTAAATAATATTATTTTCATGAAATCTAATTAGAAATGTAGTTTTAGAAATTTTCGGACGATTACTTTTAAAATTATATCAAAAAAACGTTATTTTTTAGAAATAATGCGTTTTTCTTAAAAATCAAACAAAAACTGCTGTAACTTTTTTATTTCTTTATAAAAAAATGTAAATTTTGTTTAAATAATTTTATTTTCATGAAATCTAATTAGAAATGTAGTTTTAAAATTTTTCGGTCGATTATTTTTAAAATTATACCAAACAAACGTTTTTCTTAAAAATCAAACAAAAACTGCTGTAACTTTTTTATTTCTTAATAAAAAACTGTAAATTTTGTTTAAATAATTTTATTTTCATGAAATCTAATTAGAAATGTAGTTTTAAAATTTTCCGGACGATTATTTTTAAAATTATACCAAAAAAACGTTTTTCTTAAAAATCACACAAAAACTGCAGAAACTTTTTTATTTCTTTATAAAAAATTGTAAATTTTGTTTCTTCTTGGACCCGACTTCTGGACCCGACGACATATCCGTTACAGTAATCCGAAGCATTCAAAGTGGGTTAACCGAACCTCTAGTGTATTTAATGAATTTGTTTATCGACCGTGGACAATATCCCAATAGTTTAAAGGTATCGCGTGTTTGCCCGGTGTTCAAAAAAGGTGACAAAAGTGACCCAAATAACTATAGACCCATCTCTGTGTCTAGTATAATCTCCAAATTGTTCGAGTACATCATGTGTGAAAAAATCACCAACTTTTTTGAGAAGTTCGAAATTTTTAGTGAGTGTCAACATGGCTTCAGAAAACAAAGATCGACTGAAACTGCAACATCGAAATTTCTCACTTATGTTAATGATAAGCTAGATAATAATAATTATGTCGCAGCTATATTCTATGATCTCTCCAAAGCATTCGATATGGTTGATGGAGAGATTTTAGGTAGCAAATTACACGCCATGGGTATACGTGGCAAGTATCTCGATGTACTCTTGTCTTTTATTAGAGACAGAAAATTATTTGTAAAAGTGGATGAACGAACGTCTGATATGTACAATATTGATTTAGGTGTAGGGCAAGGAACTGCTTTAGGGCCGTTATATTTTTTGTGCTATATAAATGACTTAACAAATTACATAAAAGATGGTTATTTAGTCAATTTTGCGGATGATTCATCCATTGCATTATTTGCGCCAACCGTACAAGAATTGCAGCTAAAGGTTGATAAATGTAACATTGAGGTTAAAACTTGGTGTGATAAAAACAAACTTATTTTAAACGAAAACAAGACAGTTATTATACAATTCTACAAGAATAAGAAACCAGAATTGCTTAATTTTGAGAAAAACGTTACAAAATTCCTCGGAATCTATATTGATTCTAGGTTATCATGGCTTAATCATTTAGATCACGTTGCGTCCAAGCTAAATTCCTGCTATTTTGCTATTTTAAATTTAAAAAAATCATTGTCAACAAAGTGTTTACTTGATGTATATTACAGCTTGGCATATTCACATATGTCCTATAATGTCATGATATGGGGTCAATGTACGAACAATATTCGAATTTTCATTGCGCAAAAGAAAATTATTAGGTTGATTTATAATCTTAACAAATACTTAACATGTAAAAATGCTTTTATTGTTAACAACATCTTAACATTTGTGTCTATTTACATTTATAAATGTGCTATATATTGTTTTTCAAATTTTAATACTTTTCAAAAGAATGCCGATGTGCATAATTATTTAACTAGGAACAGGCTTGATTTAACTGTGCCTAAACATAAATCCACACTTTATGAAAAATCGCCTACATTTGCGGCGATCAAAATCTTTAATAACTTGCCGAATAACATAAAAATGTGCAATAATATTATTCAGTTTAAGACAAATCTTAAATCATTCCTTCTCGCAAAGGGTTATTATTGCCTATCTGAATTTTATAATAACGATTGATGCTAATCTTAATGTGTTTTATCTTATACATGTATTTTTTTTTATGTGTTTTGGTTTTATGTATGTATTTTGACTTGACTTATATCATGTACTTGTGATCTTTTGGTTTAATAAATTATTATTATTATTATTATTATAATCATTTTATTTTCATGAAATCTAATTAGATATGTAGTTTTAAAATTTTTCGGTCGATTATTTTTAAAATTATACCAAAAAAACATTTTTCTTAAAAATCACACAAAAACTGCAGAAACTTTTTTATTTCTTTATAAAAAAATGTAAATTTTGTTCAAATAATTTTATTTTCATGAAATCTAATTAGAAATGTAGTTTTAAAATTTTTCGGACGATTACTTTTAAAATTATATCAAAAAAACGTTATTTTTTAGAAATAATGCGTTTTTCTTAAAAATCAAACTAAAACTGCAGAAACTTTTTTATTTCTTTATAAAAAAATGTAAATTTTGTTTAAATAATTTTGTTTTCATGAAATCTAATTAGAAATGTAGTTTTAAAATTTTTCGGACGATTATTTTTAAAATTATACCAAAAAAACGTTTTTCTTAAAAATCAAACAAAAACTGCTGTAACTTTTTATTTCTTAATAAAAAACTGTAAATTTTGTTTAAATAATTTTATTTTCATGAAATCTAATTAGAAATGTAGTTTTAAAATTTTTCGGACGATTATTTTTAAAATTATACCAAAAAAACGTTTTTCTTAAAAATCACACAAAAACTGCAGAAACTTTTTTATTTCTTTATAAAAAATTGTAAATTTTGTTTAAATAATTTTATTTTCATGAAATCTAATTAGAAATGTAGTTTTAAAATTTTTCGGTCGATTATTTTTAAAATTATACCAAAAAAACATTTTTCTTAAAAATCACACAAAAACTGCAGAAACTTTTTTATTTCTTTATAAAAAAATGTAAATTTTGTTTAAATAATATTATTTTCATGAAATCTAATTAGAAATGTAGTTTTAAAATTTTTCGGACGATTACTTTTAAAATTATATCAAAAAAACGTTATTTTTTAGAAATAATGCGTTTTTCTTAAAAATCAAACAAAAACTGCTGTAACTTTTTTATTTCTTTATAAAAAAATGTAAATTTTGTTTAAATAATATTATTTTCATGAAATCTAATTAGAAATATAGTTTTAGAATTTCTCGGACGATTACTTTTAAAATTATATCAAAAAAACGTTATTTTTTAGAAATAATGCGTTTTTCTTAAAAATCAAACAAAAACTGCTGTAACTTTTTTATTTCTTTATAAAAAAATGTAAATTTTGTTTAAATAATTTTATTTTCATGAAATCTAATTAGAAATGTAGTTTTAAAATTTTTCGGTCGATTATTTTTAAAATTATACCAAAAAAACGTTTTTCTTAAAAATCAAACAAAAACTGCTGTAACTTTTTTACTTCTTAATAAAAAACTGTAAATTTTGTTTAAATAATTTTATTTTCATGAAATCTAATTAGAAATGTAGTTTTAAAATTTTTCGGACGATTATTTTTAAAATTATACTAAAAAAACGTTTTTCTTAAAAATCACACAAAAACTGCAGAAACTTTTTTATTTCTTTATAAAAAATTGTAAATTTTGTTTAAATCATTTTATTTTCATGAAATCTAATTAGAAATGTAGTTTTAAAATTTTTCGGTCGATTATTTTTAAAATTATACCAAAAAAACGTTTTTCTTAAAAATCACACAAAAACTGCAGAAACTTTTTTATTTCTTTATAAAAAAATGTAAATTTTGTTTAAATAATTTTATTTTCATGAAATCTAATTAGAAATGTAGTTTTAAAATTTTTCGGAAGATTACTTTTAAAATTATATCAAAAAAACGTTATTTTTTAGAAATAATGCGTTTTTCTTAAAAATCAAACTAAAACTGCAGAAACTTTTTTATTTCTTTATAAAAAAATGTAAATTTTGTTTAAATAATTTTATTTTCATGAAATCTAATTAGAAATGTAGTTTTAAAATTTTTCGGACGATTACTTTTAAAATTATATCAAAAAAACGTTATTTTTTAGAAATAATGCGTTTTTCTTAAAAATCAAACAAAAACTGCTGTAACTTTTTTATTTCTTTATAAAAAAATGTAAATTTTGTTTAAATAATTTTATTTTCATGAAATCTAATTAGAAATGTAGTTTTAAAATTTTTCGGTCGATTATTTTTAAAATTATACCAAAAAAACGTTTTTCTTAAAATTCAAACAAAAACTGCTGTAACTTTTTTATTTCTTAATAAAAAACTGTAAATTTTGTTTAAATAATTTTATTTTCATGAAATCTAATTAGAAATGTAGTTTTAAAATTTTTCGGACGATTATATTTAAAATTATACCAAAAAAACGTTTTTCTTAAAAATCACACAAAAACTGCAGAAACTTTTTTATTTTTTTATAAAAAATGTAAATTTTGTTTAAATAATTTTATTTTCATGAAATCTAATTAGAAATGTAGTTTTAAAATTTTTCGGACGATTACTTTTAAAATTATATCAAAAAAACGTTATTTTTTAGAAATAATGCGTTTTTCTTAAAAATCAAACTAAAACTGCAGAAACTTTTTTATTTCTTTATAAAAAAATGTAAATTTTGTTTAAATAATTTTATTTTCATGAAATCTAATTAGAAATGTAGTTTTAAAATTTTTCGGTCGATTATTTTTAAAATTATACCAAAAAAACGTTTTTCTTAAAAATCAAACTAAAACTGCTGTAACTTTTTTATTTCTTTATAAAAAATTGTAAATTTTGTTTAAATCATTTTATTTTCATGAAATCTAATTAGAAATGTAGTTTTAAAATTTTTCGGTCGATTATTTTTAAAATTATACCAAAAAAACGTTTTTCTTAAAAATCACACAAAAACTGCAGAAACTTTTTTATTTCTTTATAAAAAAATGTAAATTTTGTTTAAATAATTTTATTTTCATGAAATCTAATTAGAAATGTAGTTTTAAAATTTTTCGGACGATTACTTTTAAAATTATATCAAAAAAACGTTATTTTTTAGAAATAATGCGTTTTTCTTAAAAATCAAACTAAAACTGCAGAAACTTTTTTATTTCTTTATAAAAAAATGTAAATTTTGTTTAAATAATTTTATTTTCATGAAATCTAATTAGAAATGTAGTTTTAAAATTTTTCGGACGATTACTTTTAAAATTATATCAAAAAAACGTTATTTTTTAGAAATAATGCGTTTTTCTTAAAAATCAAACAAAAACTGCTGTAACTTTTTTATTTCTTTATAAAAAAATGTAAATTTTGTTTAAATAATTTTATTTTCATGAAATCTAATTAGAAATGTAGTTTTAAAATTTTTCGGTCGATTATTTTTAAAATTATACCAAAAAAACGTTTTTCTTAAAAATCAAACAAAAACTGCTGTAACTTTTTTATTTCTTAATAAAAAACTGTAAATTTTGTTTAAATAATTTTATTTTCATGAAATCTAATTAGAAATGTAGTTTTAAAATTTTTCGGACGATTATATTTAAAATTATACCAAAAAAACGTTTTTCTTAAAAATCACACAAAAACTGCAGAAACTTTTTTATTTCTTTATAAAAAAATGTAAATTTTGTTTAAATAATTTTATTTTCATGAAATCTAATTAGAAATGTAGTTTTAAAATTTTTCGGACGATTACTTTTAAAATTATATCAAAAAAACGTTATTTTTTAGAAATAATGCGTTTTTCTTAAAAATCAAACTAAAACTGCAGAAACTTTTTTATTTCTTTATAAAAAAATGTAAATTTTGTTTAAATAATTTTATTTTCATGAAATCTAATTAGAAATGTAGTTTTAAAATTTTTCGGTCGATTATTTTTAAAATTATACCAAAAAAACGTTTTTCTTAAAAATCAAACTAAAACTGCTGTAACTTTTTTATTTCTTTATAAAAAAATGTAAATTTTGTTTAAATAATATTATTTTCATGAAATCTAATTAGAAATGTAGTTTTAAAATTTTTCGGACGATTACTTTTAAAATTATATCAAAAAAACGTTATTTTTTAGAAATAATGCGTTTTTCTTAAAAATCAAACAAAAACTGCTGTAACTTTTTTATTTCTTTATAAAAAAATGTAAATTTTGTTTAAATAATTTTATTTTCATGAAATCTAATTAGAAATGTAGTTTTAAAATTTTTCTGTCTATTATTTTTGAAATTATACCAAAAAAACGTTTTTCTTAAAAATCACACAAAAACTGCAGAAACTTTTTTATTTCTTTATAAAAAAATGTAAATTTTGTTTAAATACTTTTATTTTCATGAAATCTAATTAGAAATGTAGTTTTAAAAGTTTTCGGACGATTACTTTTAAAATTATATCAAAAAACGTTATTTTTTAGAAATAATGCGTTTTTCTTAAAAATCAAACAAAAACTGCTGTAACTTTTTTATTTCTTTATAAAAAAATGTAAATTTTGTTTAAATAATTTTATTTTCATGAAATCTAATTAGAAATGTAGTTTTAAAATTTTTCGTGTCGATTATTTTTAAAATTATACCAAAAAAACGTTATTTTTTAGAAATAATGCGTTTTTCTTAAAAATCAAACAAAAACTGCTGTAACTTTTTTATTTCTTTATAAAAAAATGTAAATTTTGTTTAAATAATTTTATTTTCATGAAATCTAATTAGAAATGTAGTTTTAAAATTTTTCGGTCGATTATTTTTAAAATTATACCAAAAAAACGTTTTTCTTAAAAATCACACAAAAACTGCAGAAACTTTTTTATTTCTTTATAAAAAAATGTAAATTTTGTTTAAATAATTTTATTTTCATGAAATCTAATTAGAAATGTAGTTTTAAAATTTTTCGGTCGATTATTTTTAAAATTATACCAAAAAAACGTTTTTCTTAAAAATCACACAAAAACTGCAGAAACTTTTTTATTTCTTTATAAAAAAATGTAAATTTTGTTTAAATAATTTTATTTTCATGAAATCTAATTAGAAATGTAGTTTTAAAATTTTTCGGTCGATTATTTTTAAAATTATACCAAAAAAACGTTTTTCTTAAAAATCACACAAAAACTGCGGAAACTTTTTTATTTCTTTATAAAAAAATGTAAATTTTGTTTAAATAATATTATTTTCATGAAATCTAATTAGAAATGTAGTTTTAAAATTTTTCGGACGATTACTTTTAAAATTATATCAAAAAAACGTTATTTTTTAGAAATAATGCGTTTTTCTTAAAAATCAAACTAAAACTGCTGTAACTTTTTTATTTCTTTATAAAAAAATGTAAATTTTGTTTAAATAATTTTATTTTCATGAAATCTAATTAGAAATGTAGTTTTAAAATTTTTCGGTCGATTATTTTTAAAATTATACCAAAAAAACGTTTTTCTTAAAAATCACACAAAAACTGCAGAAACTTTTTTATTTCTTTATAAAAAAATGTAAATTTTGTTTAAATAATATTATTTTCATGAAATCTAATTAGAAATGTAGTTTTAAAATTTTTCGGACGATTACTTTTAAAATTATATCAAAAAAACGTTATTTTTTAGAAATAATGCGTTTTTCTTAAAAATCAAACTAAAACTGCTGTAACTTTTTTATTTCTTTATAAAAAAATGTAAATTTTGTTTAAATTATTTTATTTTCATGAAATCTAATTAGAAATGTAGTTTTAAAATTTTTCGGTCGATTATTTTTAAAATTATACCAAAAAAACGTTTTTCTTAAAAATCACACAAAAACTGCAGAAACTTTTTTATTTCTTTATAAAAAAATGTAAATTTTGTTTAAATAATATTATTTTCATGAAATCTAATTAGAAATGTAGTTTTAAAATTTGTCGGACGATTACTTTTAAAATTATATCAAAAAAACGTTATTTTTTAGAAATAATGCGTTTTTCTTAAAAATCAAACTAAAACTGCTGTAACTTTTTTATTTCTTTATAAAAAAATGTAAATTTTGTTTAAATAATTTTATTTTCATGAAATCTAATTAGAAATGTAGTTTTAAAATTTTTCGGACGATTACTTTTAAAATTATATCAAAAAAACGTTATTTTTTAGAAATAATGCGTTTTTCTTAAAAATCAAACAAAAACTGCTGTAACTTTTTTATTTCTTTATAAAAAAATGTAAATTTTGTTTAAATAATTTTATTTTCATGAAATCTAATTAGAAATGTAGTTTTAAAATTTTTCGGTCGATTATTTTTAAAATTATACCAAAAAAACGTTTTTCTTAAAAATCACACAAAAACTGCAGAAACTTTTTTATTTCTTTATAAAAAAATGTAAATTTTGTTTAAATAATTTTATTTTCATGAAATCTAATTAGAAATGTAGTTTTAAAATTTTTCTGTCTATTATTTTTGAAATTATACCAAAAAAACGTTATTTTTAGAAATAATGCGTTTTTCTTAAAAATCAAACAAAAACTGCTGTAACTTTTTTATTTCTTTATAAAAAAATGTAAATTTTGTTTAAATAATTTTATTTTCATGAAATCTAATTAGAAATGTAGTTTTAAAATTTTTCTGTCGATTATTTTTAAAATTATACCAAAAAAACGTTATTTTTTAGAAATAATGCGTTTTTCTTAAAAATCAAACAAAAACTGCTGTAACTTTTTTATTTCTTTATAAAAAAATGTAAATTTTGTTTAAATAATTTTATTTTCATGAAATCTAATTAGAAATGTAGTTTTAAAATTTTTCGGTCGATTATTTTTAAAATTATACCAAAAAAACGTTTTTCTTAAAAATCACACAAAAACTGCAGAAACTTTTTTATTTCTTTATAAAAAAATGTAAATTTTGTTTAAATAATTTTATTTTCATGAAATCTAATTAGAAATGTAGTTTTAAAATTTTTCGGTCGATTATTTTTAAAATTATACCAAAAAAACGTTTTTCTTAAAAATCACACAAAAACTGCAGAAACTTTTTTATTTCTTTATAAAAAAATGTAAATTTTGTTTAAATAATTTTATTTTCATGAAATCTAATTAGAAATGTAGTTTTAAAATTTTTCGGACGATTACTTTTAAAATTATATCAAAAAACGTTATTTTTAGAAATAATGCGTTTTTCTTAAAAATCAAACTAAAACTGCTGTAACTTTTTTATTTCTTTATAAAAAAATGTAAATTTTGTTTAAATAATTTTATTTTCATGAAATCTAATTAGAAATGTAGTTTTAAAATTTTTCGGTCGATTATTTTTAAAATTATACCAAAAAAACGTTTTTCTTAAAAATCACACAAAAACTGCAGAAACTTTTTTATTTCTTTATAAAAAAATGTAAATTTTGTTTAAATAATATTATTTTCATGAAATCTAATTAGAAATGTAGTTTTAAAATTTTTCGGACGATTACTTTTAAAATTATATCAAAAAAACGTTATTTTTTAGAAATAATGCGTTTTTCTTAAAAATCAAACTAAAACTGCTGTAACTTTTTTATTTCTTTATAAAAAAATGTAAATTTTGTTTAAATAATTTTATTTTCATGAAATCTAATTAGAAATGTAGTTTTAAAATTTTTCGGTCGATTATTTTTAAAATTATACCAAAAAAACGTTTTTCTTAAAAATCACACAAAAACTGCAGAAACTTTTTTATTTCTTTATAAAAAAATGTAAATTTTGTTTAAATAATATTATTTTCATGAAATCTAATTAGAAATGTAGTTTTAAAATTTTTCGGACGATTACTTTTAAAATTATATCAAAAAAACGTTATTTTTTAGAAATAATGCGTTTTTCTTAAAAATCAAACTAAAACTGCTGTAACTTTTTTATTTCTTTATAAAAAAATGTAAATTTTGTTTAAATAATTTTATTTTCATGAAATCTAATTAGAAATGTAGTTTTAAAATTTTTCGGTCGATTATTTTTAAAATTATACCAAAAAAACGTTTTTCTTAAAAATCACACAAAAACTGCAGAAACTTTTTTATTTCTTTATAAAAAAATGTAAATTTTGTTTAAATAATTTTATTTTCATGAAATCTAATTAGAAATGTAGTTTTAAAATTTTTCAGACGATTAATTTTAAAATTATATCAAAAAAACGTTATTTTTTAGAAATAATGCGTTTTTCTTAAAAATCAAACAAAAACTGCTGTAACTTTTTTATTTCTTTATAAAAAAATGTAAATTTTGTTTAAATAATTTTATTTTCATGAAATCTAATTAGAAATGTAGTTTTAAAATTTTTCGGTCGATTATTTTTAAAATTATACCAAAAAAACCTTTTTCTTAAAAATCACACAAAAACTGCAGAAACTTTTTTATTTCTTTATAAAAAAATGTAAATTTTGTTTAAATAATTTTATTTTCATGAAATCTAATTAGAAATGTAGTTTTAAAATTTTTCGGACTATTACTTTTAAAATTATATCAAAAAAACGTTATTTTTTAGAAATAATGCGTTTTTCTTAAGAATCAAACAAAAACTGCTGTAACTTTTTTATTTCTTTATAGAAAAATGTAAATTTTGTTTAAATAATATTATTTTCATGAAATCTAATTAGAAATGTAGTTATAAAATTTTTCGGACGATTCCTTTTAAAATTATATCAAAAAAACGTTATTTTTTAGAAATAATGCGTTTTTCTTAAAAATCAAACAAAAACTGCTGTAACTTTTTTATTTCTTTATAAAAAAATGTAAATTTTGTTTAAATAATTTTATTTTCATGAAATCTAATTAGAAATGTAGTTTTAAAATTTTTCGGTCGATTATTTTTAAAATTATACCAAAAAAACGTTTTTCTTAAAAATCAAACTAAAACTGCTGTAACTTTTTTATTTCTTTATAAAAAAATGTAAATTTTGTTTAAATAATATTATTTTCATGAAATCTAATTAAAAATGTAGTTTTAAAATTTTTCGGACGATTACTTTTAAAATTATATCAAAAAAACATTATTTTTTAGAAATAATGCGTTTTTCTTAAAAATCAAACAAAAACTGCTGTAACTTTTTTATTTCTTTATAAAAAAATGTAAATTTTGTTTAAATAATTTTATTTTCATGAAATCTAATTAGAAATGTAGTTTTAAAATTTTTCGGTCGATTATTTTTAAAATTATATCAAAAAAACGTTTTTCTTAAAAATCACACAAAAACTGCAGAAACTTTTTTATTTCTTTATAAAAAAATTTAAATTTTGTTTAAATAATTTTATTTTCATGAAATCTAATTAGAAATGTAGTTTTAAAATTTTTCGGACGATTACTTTTAAAATTATATCAAAAAAACGTTATTTTTTAGAAATAATGCGTTTTTCTTAAAAATCAAACAAAAACTGCTGTAACTTTTTTATTTCTTTATAAAAAAATGTAAATTTTGTTTAAATAATTTTATTTTCATGAAATCTAATTAGAAATGTAGTTTTAAAATTTTTCGGTCGATTATTTTTAAAATTATACCAAAAAAACGTTTTTCTTAAAAATCACACAAAAACTGCAGAAACTTTTTTATTTCTTTATAAAAAAATGTAAATTTTGTTTAAATAATTTTATTTTCATGAAATCTAATTAGAAATGTAGTTTTAAAATTTTTCGCACGATTACTTTTAAAATTATATCAAAAAAACGTTATTTTTTAAAAATAATGCGTTTTTCTTAAAAATCAAACAAAAACTGCTGTAACTTTTTTATTTCTTTATAAAAAAATGTAAATTTTGTTTAAATAATTTTATTTTCATGAAATCTAATTAGAAATGTAGTTTTAAAATTTTTCGGTCGATTATTTTTAAAATTATACCAAAAAAACGTTTTTCTTAAAAATCACACAAAAACTGCAGAAACTTTTTTATTTCTTTATAAAAAAATGTAAATTTTGTTTAAATAATTTTATTTTCATGAAATCTAATTAGAAATGTAGTTTTAAAATTTTTCTGTCTATTATTTTTGAAATTATACCAAAAAAACGTTATTTTTTAGAAATAATGCGTTTTTCTTAAAAATCAAACAAAAACTGCTGTAACTTTTTTATTTCTTTATAAAAAAATGTAAATTTTGTTTAAATAATTTTATTTTCATGAAATCTAATTAGAAATGTAGTTTTAAAATTTTTCTGTCGATTATTTTTAAAATTATACCAAAAAAACGTTATTTTTTAGAAATAATGCGTTTTTCTTAAAAATCAAACAAAAACTGCTGTAACTTTTTTATTTCTTTATAAAAAAATGTAAATTTTGTTTAAATAATTTTATTTTCATGAAATCTAATTAGAAATGTAGTTTTAAAATTTTTCGGTCGATTATTTTTAAAATTATACCAAAAAAACGTTTTTCTTAAAAATCACACAAAAACTGCAGAAACTTTTTTATTTCTTTATAAAAAAATGTAAATTTTGTTTAAATAATTTTATTTTCATGAAATCTAATTAGAAATGTAGTTTTAAAATTTTTCGGTCGATTATTTTTAAAATTATACCAAAAAAACGTTTTTCTTAAAAATCACACAAAAACTGCAGAAACTTTTTTATTTCTTTATAAAAAAATGTAAATTTTGTTTAAATAATTTTATTTTCATGAAATCTAATTAGAAATGTAGTTTTAAAATTTTTCGGACGATTACTTTTAAAATTATATCAAAAAACGTTATTTTTTAGAAATAATGCGTTTTTCTTAAAAATCAAACTAAAACTGCTGTAACTTTTTTATTTCTTTATAAAAAAATGTAAATTTTGTTTAAATAATTTTATTTTCATGAAATCTAATTAGAAATGTAGTTTTAAAATTTTTCGGTCGATTATTTTTAAAATTATACCAAAAAAACGTTTTTCTTAAAAATCACACAAAAACTGCAGAAACTTTTTTATTTCTTTATAAAAAAATGAAAATTTTGTTTAAATAATATTATTTTCATGAAATCTAATTAGAAATGTAGTTTTAAAATTTTTCGGACGATTACTTTTAAAATTATATCAAAAAAACGTTATTTTTTAGAAATAATGCGTTTTTCTTAAAAATCAAACTAAAACTGCTGTAACTTTTTTATTTCTTTATAAAAAAATGTAAATTTTGTTTAAATAATTTTATTTTCATGAAATCTAATTAGAAATGTAGTTTTAAAATTTTTCGGTCGATTATTTTTAAAATTATACCAAAAAAACGTTTTTCTTAAAAATCACACAAAAACTGCAGAAACTTTTTTATTTCTTTATAAAAAAATGTAAATTTTGTTTAAATAATATTATTTTCATGAAATCTAATTAGAAATGTAGTTTTAAAATTTTTCGGACGATTACTTTTAAAATTATATCAAAAAAACGTTATTTTTTAGAAATAATGCGTTTTTCTTAAAAATCAAACAAAAACTGCTGTAACTTTTTTATTTCTTTATAAAAAAATGTAAATTTTGTTTAAATAATTTTATTTTCATGAAATCTAATTAGAAATGTAGTTTTAAAATTTTTCGGTCGATTATTTTTAAAATTATACCAAAAAAACCTTTTTCTTAAAAATCACACAAAAACTGCAGAAACTTTTTTATTTCTTTATAAAAAAATGTAAATTTTGTTTAAATAATTTTATTTTCATGAAATCTAATTAGAAATGTAGTTTTAAAGTTTTTCGGACTATTACTTTTAAAATTATATCAAAAAAACGTTATTTTTTAGAAATAATGCGTTTTTCTTAAGAATCAAACAAAAACTGCTGTAACTTTTTTATTTCTTTATAAAAAAATGTAAATTTTGTTTAAATAATATTATTTTCATGAAATCTAATTAGAAATGTAGTTTTAAAATTTTTCGGACGATTACTTTTAAAATTATATCAAAAAAACGTTATTTTTTAGAAATAATGCGTTTTTCTTAAAAATCAAACAAAAACTGCTGTAACTTTTTTATTTCTTTATAAAAAAATGTAAATTTTGTTTAAATAATTTTATTTTCATGAAATCTAATTAGAAATGTAGTTTTAAAATTTTTCGGTCGATTATTTTTAAAATTATACCAAAAAAACGTTTTTCTTAAAAATCAAACTAAAACTGCTGTAACTTTTTTATTTCTTTATAAAAAAATGTAAATTTTTTTTAAATAATATTATTTTCATGAAATCTAATTAAAAATGTAGTTTTAAAATTTTTCGGACGATTACTTTTAAAATTATATCAAAAAAACATTATTTTTTAGAAATAATGCGTTTTTCTTAAAAATCAAACAAAAACTGCTGTAACTTTTTTATTTCTTTATAAAAAAATGTAAATTTTGTTTAAATAATTTTATTTTCATGAAATCTAATTAGAAATGTAGTTTTAAAATTTTTCGGTCGATTATTTTTAAAATTATATCAAAAAAACGTTTTTCTTAAAAATCACACAAAAACTGCAGAAACTTTTTTATTTCTTTATAAAAAAATTTAAATTTTGTTTAAATAATTTTATTTTCATGAAATCTAATTAGAAATGTAGTTTTAAAATTTTTCGGACGATTACTTTTAAAATTATATCAAAAAAACGTTATTTTTTAGAAATAATGCGTTTTTCTTAAAAATCAAACAAAAACTGCTGTAACTTTTTTATTTCTTTATAAAAAAATGTAAATTTTGTTTAAATAATTTTATTTTCATGAAATCTAATTAGAAATGTAGTTTTAAAATTTTTCGGACGATTATTTTTAAAATTATACCAAAAAAACGTTTTTCTTAAAAATCACACAAAAACTGCAGAAACTTTTTTATTTCTTTATAAAAAAATGTAAATTTTGTTTAAATAATTTTATTTTCATGAAATCTAATTAGAAATGTAGTTTTAAAATTTTTCGCACGATTACTTTTAAAATTATATCAAAAAAACGTTATTTTTTAAAAATAATGCGTTTTTCTTAAAAATCAAACAAAAACTGCTGTAACTTTTTTATTTCTTTATAAAAAAATGTAAATTTTGTTTAAATAATTTTATTTTCATGAAATCTAATTAGAAATGTAGTTTTAAAATTTTTCGGTCGATTATTTTTAAAATTATACCAAAAAAACCTTTTTCTTAAAAATCACACAAAAACTGCAGAAACTTTTTTATTTCTTTATAAAACAATGTAAATTTTGTTTAAATAATTTTATTTTCATGAAATCTAATTAGAAATGTAGTTTTAAAATTTTTCGGACGATTACTTTTAAAATTATATCAATAAAACGTTATTTTTTAGAAATAATGCGTTTTTCTTAAAAATCAAACAAAAACTGCTGTAACTTTTTTATTTCTTTATAAAAAAATGTAAATTTTGTTTAAATAATTTTATTTTCATGAAATCTAATTAGAAATGTAGTTTTAAAATTTTTCGGTCGATTATTTTTAAAATTATACCAAAAAAACGTTTTTCTTAAAAATCACACAAAAACTGCAGAAACTTTTTTATTTCTTTATAAAAAAATGTAAATTTTGTTTAAATAATTTTATTTTCATGAAATCTAAATAGAAATGTAGTTTCAAAATTTTTCTGTCTATTATTTTTGAAATTATACCAAAAAAACGTTATTTTTTAGAAATAATGCGTTTTTCTTAAAAATCAAACAAAAACTGCTGTAACTTTTTTATTTCTTTATATAAAAATGTAAATTTTGTTTAAATAATTTTATTTTCATGAAATCTAATTAGAAATGTAGTTTTAAAATTTTTCTGTCGATTATTTTTAGAATTATACCAAAAAAACGTTATTTTTTAGAAATAATGCGTTTTTCTTAAAAATCAAACAAAAACTGCTGTAACTTTTTTATTTCTTTATAAAAAAATGTAAATTTTGTTTAAATAATTTTATTTTCATGAAATCTAATTAGAAATGTAGTTTTAAAATTTTTCGGTCGATTATTTTTAAAATTATACCAAAAAAACGTTTTTCTTAAAAATCACACAAAAACTGCAAAAACTTTTTTATTTCTTTATAAAAAAATGTAAATTTTGTTTAAATAATTTTATTTTCATGAAATCTAATTAGAAATGTAGTTTTAAAATTTTTCGGTCGATTATTTTTAAAATTATACCAAAAAAAACGGTTTTCTTAAAAATCACACAAAAACTGCAGAAACTTTTTTATTTCTTTATAAAAAAATGTAAATTTTGTTTAAATAATTTTATTTTCATGAAATCTAATTAGAAATGTAGTTTTAAAATTTTTCGGACGATTACTTTTAAAATTATATCAAAAAAACGTTATTTTTTAGAAATAATGCGTTTTTCTTAAAAATCAAACTAAAACTGCTGTAACTTTTTTATTTCTTTATAAAAAAATGTAAATTTTGTTTAAATATATTTATTTTCATGAAATCTAATTAGAAATGTAGTTTTAAAATTTTTCGGTCGATTATTTTTAAAATTATACCAAAAAAACGTTTTTCTTAAAAATCACACAAAAACTGCAGAAACTTTTTTATTTCTTTATAAAAAAATGTAAATTTTGTTTAAATAATTTTATTTTCATGAAATCTAAATAGAAATGTAGTTTCAAAATTTTTCTGTCTATTATTTTTGAAATTATACCAAAAAAACGTTATTTTTTAGAAATAATGCGTTTTTCTTAAAAATCAAACAAAAACTGCTGTAACTTTTTTATTTCTTTATAAAAAAATGTAAATTTTGTTCAAATAATTTTATTTTCATGAAATCTAATTAGAAATGTAGTTTTAAAATTTTTCTGTCGATTATTTTTAGAATTATACCAAAAAAACCTTATTTTTTAGAAATAATGCGTTTTTCTTAAAAATCAAACAAAAACTGCTGTAACTTTTTTATTTCTTTATATAAAAATGTAAATTTTGTTTAAATAATTTTATTTTCATGAAATCTAATTAGAAATGTAGTTTTAAAATTTTTCTGTCGATTATTTTTAGAATTATACCAAAAAAACGTTATTTTTTAGAAATAATGCGTTTTTCTTAAAAATCAAACAAAAACTGCTGTAACTTTTTTATTTCTTTATAAAAAAATGTAAATTTTGTTTAAATAATTTTATTTTCATGAAATCTAATTAGAAATGTAGTTTTAAAATTTTTCAGTCGATTATTTTTAAACTTATACCAAAAAAACGTTTTTCTTAAAAGTCACACAAAAACTGCAGAAACTTTTTTATTTCTTTATAAAAAAATGTAAATTTTGTTTAAATAATTTTATTTTCATGAAATCTAATTAGAAATGTAGTTTTAAAATTTTTCGGTCGATTATTTTTAAAATTATACCAAAAAAACGTTTTTCTTAAAAATCAAACTAAAACTGCTGTAACTTTTTTATTTCTTTATAAAAAAATGTAAATTTTGTTTAAATAATTTTATTTTCATGAAATCTAATTAGAAATGTAGTTTTAAAATTTTTCGGTCGATTATTTTTAAAATTATACCAAAAAAACGTTTTTCTTAAAAATCACACAAAAACTGCAGAAACTTTTTTATTTCTTTATAAAAAAATGTAAATTTTGTTTAAATAATATTATTTTCATGAAATCTAATTAGAAATGTAGTTTTAAAATTTTTCGGACGATTACTTTTAAAATTATATCAAAAAAACGTTATTTTTTAGAAATAATGCGTTTTTCTTAAAAATCAAACTAAAACTGCTGTAACTTTTTTATTTCTTTATAAAAAAATGTAAATTTTGTTTAAATAATTTTATTTTCATGAAATCTAATTAGAAATGTAGTTTTAAAATTTTTCAGTCGATTATTTTTAAACTTATACCAAAAAAACGTTTTTCTTAAAAGTCACACAAAAACTGCAGAAACTTTTTTATTTCTTTATAAAAAAATGTAAATTTTGTTTAAATAATTTTATTTTCATGAAATCTAATTAGAAATGTAGTTTTAAAATTTTTCGGACGATTACTTTTAAAATTATATCAAAAAAACGTTATTTTTTAGAAATAATGCGTTTTTCTTAAAAATCAAACAAAAACTGCTGTAACTTTTTTATTTCTTTATAAAAAAATGTAAATTTTGTTTAAATAATTTTATTTTCATGAAATCTAATTAGAAATGTAGTTTTAAAATTTTTCGGTCGATTATTTTTAAAATTATACCAAAAAAACGTTTTTCTTAAAAATCACACAAAAACTGCAGAAACTTTTTTATTTCTTTATAAAAAAATGTAAATTTTGTTTAAATAATTTTATTTTCATGAAATCTAATTAGAAATGTAGTTTTAAAATTTTTCGGACTATTACTTTTAAAATTATATCAAAAAAACATTTTTTAGAAATAATGCGTTTTTCTTAAGAATCAAACAAAAACTGCTGTAACTTTTTTATTTCTTTATAAAAAAATGTAAATTTTGTTTAAATAATTTTATTTTCATGAAATCTAATTAGAAATGTAGTTTTAAAATTTTTCGGTCGATTATTTTTAAAATTATACCAAAAAAACGTTTTTCTTAAAAATCAAACTAAAACTGCTGTAACTTTTTTATTTCTTTATAAAAAAATGTAAATTTTGTTTAAATAATATTATTTTCATGAAATCTAATTAGAAATGTAGTTTTAAAATTTTTCGGACGATTACTTTTAAAATTATATCAAAAAAACGTTATTTTTTAGAAATAATGCGTTTTTCTTAAAAATCAAACAAAAACTGCTGTAACTTTTTTATTTCTTTATAAAAAAATGTAAATTTTGTTTAAATAATTTTATTTTCATGAAATCTATTAAGAAATGTAGTTTTAAAATTTTTCGGTCGATTATTTTTAAAATTATACCAAAAAAACGTTTTTCTTAAAAATCACACAAAAACTGCAGAAACTTTTTTATTTCTTTATAAAAAAATGTAAATTTTGTTTAAATAATATTATTTTCATGAAATCTAATTAGAAATGTAGTTTTAAAATTTTTCTGTCGATTATTTTTAAAATTATACCAAAAAAACTTTATTTTTTAGAAATAATGCGTTTTTCTTAAAAATCAAACAAAAACTGCTGTAACTTTTTTATTTCTTTATAAAAAAATGTAAATTTTGTTTAAATAATTTTATTTTCATGAAATCTAATTAGAAATGTAGTTTTAAAATTTTTCGGTCGATTATTTTTAAAATTATACCAAAAAAACGTTTTTCTTAAAAATCAAACTAAAACTGCTGTAACTTTTTTATTTCTTTATAAAAAAATGTAAATTTTGTTTAAATAATATTATTTTCATGAAATCTAATTAGAAATGTAGTTTTAAAATTTTTCGGACGATTACTTTTAAAATTATATCAAAAAAACGTTATTTTTTAGAAATAATGCGTTTTTCTTAAAAATCAAACAAAAACTGCTGTAACTTTTTTATTTCTTTATAAAAAAATGTAAATTTTGTTTAAATAATTTTATTTTCATGAAATCTAATTAGAAATGTAGTTTTAAAATTTTTCGGTCGATTATTTTTAAAATTATACCAAAAAAACGTTTTTCTTAAAAATCAAACTAAAACTGCTGTAACTTTTTTATTTCTTTATAAAAAAATGTAAATTTTGTTTAAATAATATTATTTTCATGAAATCTAATTAGAAATGTAGTTTTAAAATTTTTCGGACGATTACTTTTAAAATTATATCAAAAAAACGTTATTTTTTAGAAATAATGCGTTTTTCTTAAAAATCAAACAAAAACTGCTGTAACTTTTTTATTTCTTTATAAAAAATGTAAATTTTGTTTAAATAATTTTATTTTCATGAAATCTAATTAGAAATGTGGTTTTAAAAGTTTTCGGACGATTACTTTTAAAATTATATCAAAAAAACGTTATTTTTTAGAAATAATGCGTTTTTCTTAAAAATCAAACAAAAACTGCTGTAACTTTTTTATTTCTTTATAAAAAAATGTAAATTTTGTTTAAATAATTTTATTTTCATGAAATCTAATTAGAAATGTAGTTTTAAAATTTTTCGGTCGATTATTTTTAAAATTATACCAAAAAAACGTTTTTCTTAAAAATCACACAAAAACTGCAGAAACTTTTTTATTTCTTTATAAAAAAATGTAAATTTTGTTTAAATAATTTTATTTTCATGAAATCTAATTAGAAATGTAGTTTTAAAATTTTTCGGACGATTACTTTTAAAATTATATCAAAAAAACGTTATTTTTTAGAAATAATGCGTTTTTCTTAAAAATCAAACAAAAACTGCTGTAACTTTTTTATTTCTTTATAAAAAAATGTAAATTTTGTTTAAATAATTTTATTTTCATGAAATCTAATTAGAAATGTAGTTTTAAAATTTTTCGGTCGATTATTTTTAAAATTATACCAAAAAAACGTTTTTCTTAAAAATCACACAAAAACTGCAGAAACTTTTTTATTTCTTTATAAAAAAATGTAAATTTTGTTTAAATAATATTATTTTCATGAAATCTAATTAGAAATGTAGTTTTAAAATTTTTCGGACGATTACTTTTAAAATTATATCAAAAAAACGTTATTTTTTAGAAATAATGCGTTTTTCTTAAAAATCAAACAAAAACTGCTGTAACTTTTTTATTTCTTTATAAAAAAATGTAAATTTTGTTTTAATAATATTATTTTCATGAAATCTAATTAGAAATGTAGTTTTAAAATTTTTCGGACGATTACTTTTAAAATTATATCAAAAAAACGTTATTTTTTAGAAATAATGCGTTTTTCTTAAAAATCAAACAAAAACTGCTGTAACTTTTTTATTTCTTTATAAAAAAATGTAAATTTTGTTTAAATAATTTTATTTTCATGAAATCTAATTAGAAATGTAGTTTTAAAATTTTTCGGTCGATTATTTTTAAAATTATACCAAAAAAACGTTTTTCTTAAAAATCAAACTAAAACTGCTGTAACTTTTTTATTTCTTTATAAAAAAATGTAAATTTTGTTTAAATAATATTATTTTCATGAAATCTAATTAGAAATGTAGTTTTAAAATTTTTCGGACGATTACTTTTAAAATTATATCAAAAAAACGTTATTTTTTAGAAATAATGCGTTTTTCTTAAAAATCAAACAAAAACTGCTGTAACTTTTTTATTTCTTTATAAAAAATGTAAATTTTGTTTAAATAATTTTATTTTCATGAAATCTAATTAGAAATGTAGTTTTAAAATTTTTCGGACGATTACTTTTAAAATTATATCAAAAAAACGTTATTTTTTAGAAATAATGCGTTTTTCTTAAAAATCAAACAAAAACTGCTGTAACTTTTTTATTTCTTTATAAAAAAATGTAAATTTTGTTTAAATAATTTTATTTTCATGAAATCTAATTAGAAATGTAGTTTTAAAATTTTTCGGTCGATTATTTTTAAAATTATACCAAAAAAACGTTTTTCTTAAAAATCAAACTAAAACTGCTGTAACTTTTTTATTTCTTTATAAAAAAATGTAAATTTTGTTTAAATAATATTATTTTCATGAAATCTAATTAGAAATGTAGTTTTAAAATTTTTCGGACGATTACTTTTAAAATTATATCAAAAAAACGTTATTTTTTAGAAATAATGCGTTTTTCTTAAAAATCAAACAAAAACTGCTGTAACTTTTTTATTTCTTTATAAAAAAATGTAAATTTTGTTTAAATAATTTTATTTTCATGAAATCTAATTAGAAATGTAGTTTTAAAATTTTTCGGTCGATTATTTTTAAAATTATACCAAAAAAACGTTTTTCTTAAAAATCACACAAAAACTGCTGAAACTTTTTTATTTCTTTATAAAAAAATGTAAATTTTGTTTAAATAATTTTATTTTCATGAAATCTAATTAGAAATGTAGTTTTAAAATTTTTCGGACGATTACTTTTAAAATTATATCAAAAAAACGTTATTTTTTAGAAATAATGCGTTTTTCTTAAAAATCAAACAAAAACTGCTGTAACTTTTTTATTTCTTTATAAAAAAATGTAAATTTTGTTTAAATAATTTTATTTTCATGAAATCTAATTAGAAATGTAGTTTTAAAATTTTTCGGTCGGTTATTTTTAAAATTATACCAAAAAAACGTTTTTCTTAAAAATCAAACTAAAACTGCTGTAACTTTTTTATTTCTTTATAAAAAAATGTAAATTTTGTTTAAATAATTTTATTTTCATGAAATCTAATTAGAAATGTAGTTTTAAAATTTTTCGGTCGATTATTTTTAAAATTATACCAAAAAAACGTTTTTCTTAAAAATCACACAAAAACTGCAGAAACTTTTTTATTTCTTTATAAAAAAATGTAAATTTTGTTTAAATAATTTTATTTTCATGAAATCTAATTAGAAATGTAGTATTAAAATTTTTCGGACGATTACTTTTAAAATTATATGAAAAAAACGTTATTTTTTAGAAATAATGCGTTTTTCTTAAAAATCAAACAAAAACTGCTGTAACTTTTTTATTTCTTTATAAAAAAATGTAAATTTTGTTTAAATAATTTTATTTTCATGAAATCTAATTAGAAATGTAGTTTTAAAATTTTTCGGTCGATTATTTTTAAAATTATACCAAAAAAACGTTTTTCTTAAAAATCACACAAAAACTGCAGAAACTTTTTTATTTCTTTATAAAAAAATGTAAATTTTGTTTAAATAATTTTATTTTCATGAAATCTAATTAGAAATGTAGTTTTAAAATTTTTCGGACGATTACTTTTAAAATTATATCAAAAAAACGTTATTTTTTAGAAATAATGCGTTTTTCTTAAAAATCAAACAAAAACTGCTGTAACTTTTTTATTTCTTTATAAAAAAATGTAAATTTTGTTTAAATAATTTTATTTTCATGAAATCTAATTAGAAATGTAGTTTTAAAATTTTTCGGTCGATTATTTTTAAAATTATACCAAAAAAACGTTTTTCTTAAAAATCACACAAAAACTGCAGAAACTTTTTTATTTCTTTATAAAAAAATGTAAATTTTGTTTAAATAATATTATTTTCATGAAATCTAATTAGAAATGTAGTTTTAAAATTTTTCGGACGATTACTTTTAAAATTATATCAAAAAAACGTTATTTTTTAGAAATAATGCGTTTTTCTTAAAAATCAAACAAAAACTGCTGTAACTTTTTTATTTCTTTATAAAAAAATGTAAATTTTGTTTAAATAATATTATTTTCATGAAATCTAATTAGAAATGTAGTTTTAAAATTTTTCGGACGATTACTTTTAAAATTATATCAAAAAAACGTTATTTTTTAGAAATAATGCGTTTTTCTTAAAAATCAAACAAAAACTGCTGTAACTTTTTTATTTCTTTATAAAAAAATGTAAATTTTGTTTAAATAATTTTATTTTCATGAAATCTAATTAGAAATGTAGTTTTAAAATTTTTCGGTCGATTATTTTTAAAATTATACCAAAAAAACGTTTTTCTTAAAAATCACACAAAAACTGCAGAAACTTTTTTATTTCTTTATAAAAAAATGTAAATTTTGTTTAAATAATTTTATTTTCATGAAATCTAATTAGAAATGTAGTTTTAAAATTTTTCGGACGATTACTTTTAAAATTATATCAAAAAAACGTTATTTTTTAGAAATAATGCGTTTTTCTTAAAAATCAAACAAAAACTGCTGTAACTTTTTTATTTCTTTATAAAAAAATGTAAATTTTGTTTAAATAATTTTATTTTCATGAAATCTAATTAGAAATGTAGTTTTAAAATTTTTCGGTCGATTATTTTTAAAATTATACCAAAAAAACATTTTTCTTAAAAATCACACAAAAACTGCAGAAACTTTTTTATTTCTTTATAAAAAAATGTAAATTTTGTTTAAATAATTTTATTTTCATGAAATCTAATTAGAAATGTAGTTTTAAAATTTTTCGGACGATTACTTTTAAAATTATATCAAAAAAACGTTATTTTTTAGAAATAATGCGTTTTTCTTAAAAATCAAACAAAAACTGCTGTAACTTTTTTATTTCTTTATAAAAAAATGTAAATTTTGTTTAAATAATTTTATTTTCATGAAATCTAATTAGAAATGTAGTTTTAAAATTTTTCGGTCGATTATTTTTAAAATTATACCAAAAAAACGTTTTTCTTAAAAATCACACAAAAACTGCAGAAACTTTTTTATTTCTTTATAAAAAAATGTAAATTTTGTTTAAATAATTTTATTTTCATGAAATCTAATTAGAAATGTAGTTTTAAAATTTTTCGGACGATTACTTTTAAAATTATATCAAAAAAACGTTATTTTTTAGAAATAATGCGTTTTTCTTAAAAATCAAACTAAAACTGCTGTAACTTTTTTATTTCTTTATAAAAAAATGTAAATTTTGTTTAAATAATTTTAATTTCATGAAATCTAATTAGAAATGTAGTTTTAAAATTTTTCGGTCGATTATTTTTAAAATTATACCAAAAAAACGTTTTTCTTATAAATCACACAAAAACTGCAGAAACTGTTTTATTTCTTTATAAAAAAATGTAAATTTTGTTTAAATAATTTTATTTTTATGAAATCTAATTAGAAATGTAGTTTTAAAATTTTTCGGTCGATTATTTTTAAAATTATACCAAAAAAACGTTTTTCTTAAAAATCACACAAAAACTGCAGAAACTTTTTTATTTCTTTATAAAAAAATGTTAATTTTGTTTAAATAATTTTATTTTCATGAAATCTAATTAGAAATGTAGTTTTAAAATTTTTCGGACGATTACTTTTAAAATTATATCAAAAAAACGTTATTTTTTAGAAATAATGCGTTTTTCTTAAAAATCAAACAAAAACTGCTGTAACTTTTTTATTTCTTTATAAAAAAATGTAAATTTTGTTTAAATAATTTTATTTTCATGAAATCTAATTAGAAATGTAGTTTTAAAATTTTTCGGACGATTACTTTTAAAATTATATCAAAAAAACGTTATTTTTTAGAAATAATGCGTTTTTCTTAAAAATCAAACAAAAACTGCTGTAACTTTTTTATTTCTTTATAAAAAAATGTAAATTTTGTTTAAATAATATTATTTTCATGAAATCTAATTAGAAATGTAGTTTTAAAATTTTTCGGACGATTACTTTTAAAACTATATCAAAAAAACTTTATTTTTTAGAAATAATGCGTTTTTCTTAAAAATCAAACAAAAACTGCTGTAACTTTTTTATTTCTTTATAAAAAAATGTAAATTTTGTTTAAATAATACTATTTTCATGAAATCTAATTAGAAATGTAGTTTTAAAATTTTTCGGACGATTACTTTTAAAATTATATCAAAAAAACGTTATTTTTTAGAAATAATGCGTTTTTCTTAAAAATCAAACAAAAACTGCTGTAACTTTTTTATTTCTTTATAAAAAAATGTAAATTTTGTTTAAATAATTTTATTTTCATGAAATCTAATTAGAAATGCAGTTTTAAAATTTTTCGGTCGATTATTTTTAAAATTATACCAAAAAAACGTTTTTCTTAAAAATCACACAAAAACTGCGGAAACTTTTTTATTTCTTTATAAAAAAATGTAAATTTTGTTTAAATAATTTTATTTTTATGAAATCTAATTAGAAATGTAGTTTTAAAATTTTTCGGACCATTACTTTTAAAATTATATCAAAAAAACGTTATTTTTTAGAAATAATGCGTTTTTCTTAAAAATCAAACAAAAACTGCTGTAACTTTTTTATTTCTTTATAAAAAAATGTAAATTTTGTTTAAATAATTTTATTTTCATGAAATATAATTAGAAATGTAGTTTTAAAATTTTTCGGTCGATTATTTTTAAAATTATACCAAAAAAACGTTTTTCTTAAGAATCAAACTAAAACTGCTGTAACTTTTTCATTTCTTTATAAAAAAATGTAAATTTTGTTTAAATAATATTATTTTCATGAAATCTAATTAGAAATGTAGTTTTAAAATTTTTCGGACGATTACTTTTAAAATTATATCAAAAAAACGTCTCTAATTATTATTAAAATTTTTCGGTCGATTATTTTTAAAATTATACCAAAAAAACGTTTTTCTTAAAAATCACACAAAAACTGCAGAAACTTTTTTATTTCTTTATAAAAAAATGTAAATTTTGTTTAAATAATTTTATTTTCATGAAATCTAATTAGAAATGTAGTTTTAAAATTTTTCGGACGATTACTTTTAAAATTATATCAAAAAACGTTATTTTTTAGAAATAATGCGTTTTTCTTAAAATCAATCAAAAACTGCTGTAACTTTTTTATTTCTTTATAAAAAAATGTAAATTTTGTTTAAATAATTTTATTTTCATGAAATCTAATTAGAAATGTAGTTTTAAAATTTTTCGGTCGATTATTTTTAAAATTATACCAAAAAAACGTTTTTCTTAAAATTCACACAAAAACTGCAGAAACTTTTTTATTTCTTTATAAAAAAATGTAAATTTTGTTTAAATAATTTTATTTTCATGAAATCTAATTAGAAATGTAGTTTTAAAATTTTTCGGACGATTACTTTTAAAATTATATCAAAAAAACGTTATTTTTTAGAAATAATGCGTTTTTCTTAAAAATCAAACAAAAACTGCTGTAACTTTTTTATTTCTTTATAAAAAAATGTAAATTTTGTTTAAATAATTTTATTTTCATGAAATATAATTAGAAATGTAGTTTTAAAATTTTTCGGTCGATTATTTTTAAAATTATACCAAAAAAACGTTTTTCTTAAGAATCAAACTAAAACTGCTGTAACTTTTTCATTTCTTTATAAAAAAATGTAAATTTTGTTTAAATAATATTATTTTCATGAAATCTAATTAGAAATGTAGTTTTAAAATTTTTCGGACGATTACTTTTAAAATTATATCAAAAAAACGTCTCTAATTATTATTAAAATTTTTCGGTCGATTATTTTTAAAATTATACCAAAAAAACGTTTTTCTTAAAAATCACACAAAAACTGCAGAAACTTTTTTATTTCTTTATCAAAAAATGTAAATTTTGTTTAAATAATTTTATTTTCATGAAATCTAATTAGAAATGTAGTTTTAAAATTTTTCGGACGATTACTTTTAAAATTATATCAAAAAAACGTTATTTTTTAGAAATAATGCGTTTTTCTTAAAAATCAAACTAAAACTGCTGTAACTTTTTTATTTCTTTATAAAAAAATGTAAATTTTGTTTAAATAATTTTATTTTCATGAAATCTAATTAGAAATGTAGTTTTAAAATTTTTCGGTCGATTATTTTTAAAATTATACCAAAAAAACGTTTTTCTTAAAAATCACACAAAAACTGCAGAAACTTTTTTATTTCTTTATAAAAAAATGTAAATTTTGTTTAAATAATTTTATTTTCATGAAATCTAATTAGAAATGTAGTTTTAAAATTTTTCGGTCGATTATTTTTAAAATTATACCAAAAAAACGTTTTTCTTAAAAATCACACAAAAACTGCAGAAACTTTTTTATTTCTTTATAAAAAAATGTAAATTTTGTTTAAATAATTTTATTTTCATGAAATCTAATTAGAAATGTAGTTTTAAAATTTTTCGGACGATTACTTTTAAAATTATATCAAAAAAACGTTATTTTTTAGAAATAATGCGTTTTTCTTAAAAATCAAACAAAAACTGCTGTAACTTTTTTATTTCTTTATAAAAAAATGTAAATTTTGTTTAAATAATTTTATTTTCATGAAATCTAATTAGAAATGTAGTTTTAAAATTTTTCGGACGATTACTTTTAAAATTATATCAAAAAAACGTTATTTTTTAGAAATAATGCGTTTTTCTTAAAAATCAAACAAAAACTGCTGTAACTTTTTTATTTCTTTATAAAAAAATGTAAATTTTGTTTAAATAATATTATTTTCATGAAATCTAATTAGAAATGTAGTTTTAAAATTTTTCGGACGATTACTTTTAAAATTATATCAAAAAAACTTTATTTTTTAGAAATAATGCGTTTTTCTTAAAAATCAAACAAAAACTGCTGTAACTTTTTTATTTCTTTATAAAAAAATGTATATTTTGTTTAAATAATATTATTTTCATGAAATCTAATTAGAAATGTAGTTTTAAAATTTTTCGGACGATTACTTTTAAAATTATATCAAAAAAACGTTATTTTTTAGAAATAATGCGTTTTTCTTAAAAATCAAACAAAAACTGCTGTAACTTTTTTATTTCTTTATAAAAAAATGTAAATTTTGTTTAAATAATTTTATTTTCATGAAATCTAATTAGAAATGCAGTTTTAAAATTTTTCGGTCGATTATTTTTAAAATTATACCAAAAAAACGTTTTTCTTAAAAATCACACAAAAACTGCAGAAACTTTTTTATTTCTTTATAAAAAAATGTAAATTTTGTTTAAATAATTTTATTTTTATGAAATCTAATTAGAAATGTAGTTTTAAAATTTTTCGGACGATTACTTTTAAAATTATATCAAAAAAACGTTATTTTTTAGAAATAATGCGTTTTTCTTAAAAATCAAACAAAAACTGCTGTAACTTTTTTATTTCTTTATAAAAAAATGTAAATTTTGTTTAAATAATTTTATTTTCATGAAATCTAATTAGAAATGTAGTTTTAAAATTTTTCGGTCGATTATTTTTAAAATTATACCAAAAAAACGTTTTTCTTAAAAATCACACAAAAACTGCAGAAACTTTTTTATTTCTTTATAAAAAAATGTAAATTTTGTTTAAATAATATTATTTTCATGAAATCTAATTAGAAATGTAGTTTTAAAATTTTTCGGACGATTACTTTTAAAATTATATCAAAAAAACTTTATTTTTTAGAAATAATGCGTTTTTCTTAAAAATCAAACAAAAACTGCTGTAACTTTTTTATTTCTTTATAAAAAAATGTAAATTTTGTTTAAATAATTTTATTTTCATGAAATCTAATTAGAAATGTAGTTTTAAAATTTTTCGGTTGATTATTTTTAAAATTATACCAAAAAAACGTTTTTCTTAAAAATCACACAAAAACTGCAGAAACTTTTTTATTTCTTTATAAAAAAATGTAAATTTTGTTTAAATAATTTTATTTTCATGAAATCTAATTAGAAATGTAGTTTTAAAATTTTTCGGACGATTACTTTTAAAATTATATCAAAAAAACGTTATTTTTTAGAAATAATGCGTTTTTCTTAAAAATCAAACAAAAACTGCTGTAACTTTTTTATTTCTTTATAAAAAAATGTAAATTTTGTTTAAATAATTTTATTTTCATGAAATCTAATTAGAAATGTAGTTTTAAAATTTTTCGGTCGATTATTTTTAAAATTATACCAAAAAAACGTTTTTCTTAAAAATCACACAAAAACTGCAGAAACTTTTTTATTTCTTTATAAAAAAATGTAAATTTTGTTTAAATAATTTTATTTTCATGAAATCTAATTAGAAATGTAGTTTTAAAATTTTTCGGACGATTACTTTTAAAATTATATCAAAAAAACGTTATTTTTTAGATATAATGCGTTTTTCTTAAAAATCAAACAAAAACTGCTGTAACTTTTTTATTTCTTTATAAAAAAATGTAAATTTTGTTTAAATAATTTTATTTTCATGAAATCTAATTAGAAATGCAGTTTTAAAATTTTTCGGTCGATTATTTTTAAAATTATACCAAAAAAACGTTTTTCTTAAAAATCACACAAAAACTGCAGAAACTTTTTTATTTCTTTATAAAAAAATGTAAATTTTGTTTAAATAATTTTATTTTTATGAAATCTAATTAGAAATGTAGTTTTAAAATTTTTCGGACGATTTCTTTTAAAATTATATCAAAAAAACGTTATTTTTTAGAAATAATGCGTTTTTCTTAAAAATCAAACAAAAACTGCTGTAACTTTTTTATTTCTTTATAAAAAAATGTAAATTTTGTTTAAATAATTTTATTTTCATGAAATCTAATTAGAAATGTAGTTTTAAAATTTTTCGGTCGATTATTTTTAAAATTATACCAAAAAAACGTTTTTCTTAAAAATCAAACTAAAACTGCTGTAACTTTTTTATTTCTTTATAAAAAAATGTAAATTTTGTTTAAATAATATTATTTTCATGAAATCTAATTAGAAATGTAGTTTTAAAATTTTTCGGACGATTACTTTTAAAATTATATCAAAAAAACGTTATTTTTTAGAAATAATGCGTTTTTCTTAAAAATCAAACAAAAACTGCTGTAACTTTTTTATTTCTTTATAAAAAAATGTAAATTTTGTTTAAATAATTTTATTTTCATGAAATTTAATTAGAAATGTAGTTTTAAAATTTTTCGGTCGATTATTTTTAAAATTATACCAAAAAAACGTTTTTCTTAAAAATCAAACTAAAACTGCTGTAACTTTTTTATTTCTTTATAAAAAAATGTAAATTTTGTTTAAATAATATTATTTTCATGAAATCTAATTAGAAATGTAGTTTTAAAATTTTTCGGACGATTACTTTTAAAATTATATCAAAAAAACGTTATTTTTTAGAAATAATGCGTTTTTCTTAAAAATCAAACAAAAACTGCTGTAACTTTTTTATTTCTTTATAAAAAAATGTAAATTTTGTTTAAATAATTTTATTTTCATGAAATTTAATTAGAAATGTAGTTTTAAAATTTTTCGGTCGATTATTTTTAAAATTATACCAAAAAAACGTTTTTCTTAAAAATCAAACTAAAACTGCTGTAACTTTTTTATTTCTTTATAAAAAAATGTAAATTTTGTTTAAATAATATTATTTTCATGAAATCTAATTAGAAATGTAGTTTTAAAATTTTTCGGACGATTTCTTTTAAAATTATATCAAAAAAACGTTATTTTTTAGAAATAATGCGTTTTTCTTAAAAATCAAACAAAAACTGCTGTAACTTTTTTATTTCTTTATAAAAAAATGTAAATTTTGTTTAAATAATTTTATTTTCATGAAATCTAATTAGAAATGTAGTTTTAAAATTTTTCGGTCGATTATTTTTAAAATTATACCAAAAAAACGTTTTTCTTAAAAATCAAACTAAAACTGCTGTAACTTTTTTATTTCTTTATAAAAAAATGTAAATTTTGTTTAAATAATATTATTTTCATGAAATCTAATTAGAAATGTAGTTTTAAAATTTTTCGGACGATTACTTTTAAAATTATATCAAAAAAACGTTATTTTTTAGAAATAATGCGTTTTTCTTAAAAATCAAACAAAAACTGCTGTAACTTTTTTATTTCTTTATAAAAAAATGTAAATTTTGTTTAAATAATTTTATTTTCATGAAATCTAATTAGAAATGTAGTTTTAAAATTTTTCGGTCGATTATTTTTAAAATTATACCAAAAAAACGTTTTTCTTAAAAATCACACAAAAACTGCAGAAACTTTTTTATTTCTTTATAAAAAAATGTAAATTTTGTTTAAATAATATTATTTTCATGAAATCTAATTAGAAATGTAGTTTTAAAATTTTTCGGACGATTACTTTTAAAATTATATCAAAAAAACTTTATTTTTTAGAAATAATGCGTTTTTCTTAAAAATCAAACAAAAACTGCTGTAACTTTTTTATTTCTTTATAAAAAAATGTAAATTTTGTTTAAATAATTTTATTTTCATGAAATCTAATTAGAAATGTAGTTTTAAAATTTTTCGGTTGATTATTTTTAAAATTATACCAAAAAAACGTTTTTCTTAAAAATCACACAAAAACTGCAGAAACTTTTTTATTTCTTTATAAAAAAATGTAAATTTTGTTTAAATAATTTTATTTTCATGAAATCTAATTAGAAATGTAGTTTTAAAATTTTTCGGACGATTACTTTTAAAATTATATCAAAAAAACGTTATTTTTTAGAAATAATGCGTTTTTCTTAAAAATCAAACAAAAACTGCTGTAACTTTTTTATTTCTTTATAAAAAAATGTAAATTTTGTTTAAATAATTTTATTTTCATGAAATCTAATTAGAAATGTAGTTTTAAAATTTTTCGGTCGATTATTTTTAAAATTATACCAAAAAAACGTTTTTCTTAAAAATCACACAAAAACTGCAGAAACTTTTTTATTTCTTTATAAAAAAATGTAAATTTTGTTTAAATAATTTTATTTTCATGAAATCTAATTAGAAATGTAGTTTTAAAATTTTTCGGACGATTACTTTTAAAATTATATCAAAAAAACGTTATTTTTTAGATATAATGCGTTTTTCTTAAAAATCAAACAAAAACTGCTGTAACTTTTTTATTTCTTTATAAAAAAATGTAAATTTTGTTTAAATAATTTTATTTTCATGAAATCTAATTAGAAATGCAGTTTTAAAATTTTTCGGTCGATTATTTTTAAAATTATACCAAAAAAACGTTTTTCTTAAAAATCACACAAAAACTGCAGAAACTTTTTTATTTCTTTATAAAAAAATGTAAATTTTGTTTAAATAATTTTATTTTTATGAAATCTAATTAGAAATGTAGTTTTAAAATTTTTCGGACGATTTCTTTTAAAATTATATCAAAAAAACGTTATTTTTTAGAAATAATGCGTTTTTCTTAAAAATCAAACAAAAACTGCTGTAACTTTTTTATTTCTTTATAAAAAAATGTAAATTTTGTTTAAATAATTTTATTTTCATGAAATCTAATTAGAAATGTAGTTTTAAAATTTTTCGGTCGATTATTTTTAAAATTATACCAAAAAAACGTTTTTCTTAAAAATCAAACTAAAACTGCTGTAACTTTTTTATTTCTTTATAAAAAAATGTAAATTTTGTTTAAATAATATTATTTTCATGAAATCTAATTAGAAATGTAGTTTTAAAATTTTTCGGACGATTACTTTTAAAATTATATCAAAAAAACGTTATTTTTTAGAAATAATGCGTTTTTCTTAAAAATCAAACAAAAACTGCTGTAACTTTTTTATTTCTTTATAAAAAAATGTAAATTTTGTTTAAATAATTTTATTTTCATGAAATTTAATTAGAAATGTAGTTTTAAAATTTTTCGGTCGATTATTTTTAAAATTATACCAAAAAAACGTTTTTCTTAAAAATCAAACTAAAACTGCTGTAACTTTTTTATTTCTTTATAAAAAAATGTAAATTTTGTTTAAATAATATTATTTTCATGAAATCTAATTAGAAATGTAGTTTTAAAATTTTTCGGACGATTACTTTTAAAATTATATCAAAAAAACGTTATTTTTTAGAAATAATGCGTTTTTCTTAAAAATCAAACAAAAACTGCTGTAACTTTTTTATTTCTTTATAAAAAATGTAAATTTTGTTTAAATAATTTTATTTTCATGAAATCTAATTAGAAATGTGGTTTTAAAATTTTTCGGACGATTACTTTTAAAATTATATCAAAAAAACGTTATTTTTTAGAAATAATGCGTTTTTCTTAAAAATCAAACAAAAACTGCTGTAACTTTTTTATTTCTTTATAAAAAAATGTAAATTTTGTTTAAATAATTTTATTTTCATGAAATCTAATTAGAAATGTAGTTTTAAAATTTTTCGGTCGATTATTTTTAAAATTATACCAAAAAAACGTTTTTCTTAAAAATCAAACTAAAACTGCTGTAACTTTTTTATTTCTTTATAAAAAAATGTAAATTTTGTTTAAATAATATTATTTTCATGAAATCTAATTAGAAATGTAGTTTTAAAATTTTTCGGACGATTACTTTTAAAATTATATCAAAAAAACGTTATTTTTTAGAAATAATGCGTTTTTCTTAAAAATCAAACAAAAACTGCTGTAACTTTTTTATTTCTTTATAAAAAAATGTAAATTTTGTTTAAATAATTTTATTTTCATGAAATCTAATTAGAAATGTAGTTTTAAAATTTTTCGGTAGATTATTTTTAAAATTATACCAAAAAAACGTTTTTCTTAAAAATCAAACTAAAACTGCTGTAACTTTTTTATTTCTTTATAAAAAAATGTAAATTTTGTTTAAATAATTTTATTTTCATGAAATCTAATTAGAAATGTAGTTTTAAAATTTTTCGGTCGATTATTTTTAAAATTATACCAAAAAAACGTTTTTCTTAAAAATCACACAAAAACTGCAGAAACTTTTTTATTTCTTTATAAAAAAATGTAAATTTTGTTTAAATAATTTTATTTTCATGAAATCTAATTAGAAATGTAGTTTTAAAATTTTTCGGACGATTACTTTTAAAATTATATGAAAAAAACGTTATTTTTTAGAAATAATGCGTTTTTCTTAAAAATCAAACAAAAACTGCTGTAACTTTTTTATTTCTTTATAAAAAAATGTAAATTTTGTTTAAATAATTTTATTTTCATGAAATCTAATTAGAAATGTAGTTTTAAAATTTTTCGGTCGATTATTTTTAAAATTATACCAAAAAAACGTTTTTCTTAAAAATCACACAAAAACTGCAGAAACTTTTTTATTTCTTTATAAAAAAATGTAAATTTTGTTTAAATAATTTTATTTTCATGAAATCTAATTAGAAATGTAGTTTTAAAATTTTTCGGACGATTACTTTTAAAATTATATCAAAAAAACGTTATTTTTTAGAAATAATGCGTTTTTCTTAAAAATCAAACAAAAACTGCTGTAACTTTTTTATTTCTTTATAAAAAAATGTAAATTTTGTTTAAATAATTTTATTTTCATGAAATCTAATTAGAAATGTAGTTTTAAAATTTTTCGGTCGATTATTTTTAAAATTATACCAAAAAAACGTTTTTCTTAAAAATCACACAAAAACTGCAGAAACTTTTTTATTTCTTTATAAAAAAATGTAAATTTTGTTTAAATAATTTTATTTTCATGAAATCTAATTAGAAATGTAGTTTTAAAATTTTTCGGACGATTACTTTTAAAATTATATCAAAAAAACGTTATTTTTTAGAAATAATGCGTTTTTCTTAAAAATCAAACAAAAACTGCTGTAACTTTTTTATTTCTTTATAAAAAAATGTAAATTTTGTTTAAATAATTTTATTTTCATGAAATCTAATTAGAAATGTAGTTTTAAAATTTTTCGGTCGATTATTTTTAAAATTATACCAAAAAAACGTTTTTCTTAAAAATCACACAAAAACTGCAGAAACTTTTTTATTTCTTTATAAAAAAATGTAAATTTTGTTTAAATAATTTTATTTTCATGAAATCTAATTAGAAATGTAGTTTTAAAATTTTTCGGACGATTACTTTTAAAATTATATCAAAAAAACGTTATTTTTTAGATATAATGCGTTTTTCTTAAAAATCAAACAAAAACTGCTGTAACTTTTTTATTTCTTTATAAAAAAATGTAAATTTTGTTTAAATAATTTTATTTTCATGAAATCTAATTAGAAATGCAGTTTTAAAATTTTTCGGTCGATTATTTTTAAAATTATACCAAAAAAACGTTTTTCTTAAAAATCACACAAAAACTGCAGAAACTTTTTTATTTCTTTATAAAAAAATGTAAATTTTGTTTAAATAATTTTATTTTTATGAAATCTAATTAGAAATGTAGTTTTAAAATTTTTCGGACGATTTATTTTAAAATTATATCAAAAAAACGTTATTTTTTAGAAATAATGCGTTTTTCTTAAAAATCAAACAAAAACTGCTGTAACTTTTTTATTTCTTTATAAAAAAATGTAAATTTTGTTTAAATAATTTTATTTTCATGAAATCTAATTAGAAATGTAGTTTTAAAATTTTTCGGTCGATTATTTTTAAAATTATACCAAAAAAACGTTTTTCTTAAAAATCAAACTAAAACTGCTGTAACTTTTTTATTTCTTTATAAAAAAATGTAAATTTTGTTTAAATAATATTATTTTCATGAAATCTAATTAGAAATGTAGTTTTAAAATTTTTCGGACGATTACTTTTAAAATTATATCAAAAAAACGTTATTTTTTAGAAATAATGCGTTTTTCTTAAAAATCAAACAAAAACTGCTGTAACTTTTTTATTTCTTTATAAAAAAATGTAAATTTTGTTTAAATAATTTTATTTTCATGAAATTTAATTAGAAATGTAGTTTTAAAATTTTTCGGTCGATTATTTTTAAAATTATACCAAAAAAACGTTTTTCTTAAAAATCAAACTAAAACTGCTGTAACTTTTTTATTTCTTTATAAAAAAATGTAAATTTTGTTTAAATAATATTATTTTCATGAAATCTAATTAGAAATGTAGTTTTAAAATTTTTCGGACGATTACTTTTAAAATTATATCAAAAAAACGTTATTTTTTAGAAATAATGCGTTTTTCTTAAAAATCAAACAAAAACTGCTGTAACTTTTTTATTTCTTTATAAAAAATGTAAATTTTGTTTAAATAATTTTATTTTCATGAAATCTAATTAGAAATGTGGTTTTAAAATTTTTCGGACGATTACTTTTAAAATTATATCAAAAAAACGTTATTTTTTAGAAATAATGCGTTTTTCTTAAAAATCAAACAAAAACTGCTGTAACTTTTTTATTTCTTTATAAAAAAATGTAAATTTTGTTTAAATAATTTTATTTTCATGAAATCTAATTAGAAATGTAGTTTTAAAATTTTTCGGTCGATTATTTTTAAAATTATACCAAAAAAACGTTTTTCTTAAAAATCAAACTAAAACTGCTGTAACTTTTTTATTTCTTTATAAAAAAATGTAAATTTTGTTTAAATAATATTATTTTCATGAAATCTAATTAGAAATGTAGTTTTAAAATTTTTCGGACGATTACTTTTAAAATTATATCAAAAAAACGTTATTTTTTAGAAATAATGCGTTTTTCTTAAAAATCAAACAAAAACTGCTGTAACTTTTTTATTTCTTTATAAAAAAATGTAAATTTTGTTTAAATAATTTTATTTTCATGAAATCTAATTAGAAATGTAGTTTTAAAATTTTTCGGTAGATTATTTTTAAAATTATACCAAAAAAACGTTTTTCTTAAAAATCAAACTAAAACTGCTGTAACTTTTTTATTTCTTTATAAAAAAATGTAAATTTTGTTTAAATAATTTTATTTTCATGAAATCTAATTAGAAATGTAGTTTTAAAATTTTTCGGTCGATTATTTTTAAAATTATACCAAAAAAACGTTTTTCTTAAAAATCACACAAAAACTGCAGAAACTTTTTTATTTCTTTATAAAAAAATGTAAATTTTGTTTAAATAATTTTATTTTCATGAAATCTAATTAGAAATGTAGTTTTAAAATTTTTCGGACGATTACTTTTAAAATTATATGAAAAAAACGTTATTTTTTAGAAATAATGCGTTTTTCTTAAAAATCAAACAAAAACTGCTGTAACTTTTTTATTTCTTTATAAAAAAATGTAAATTTTGTTTAAATAATTTTATTTTCATGAAATCTAATTAGAAATGTAGTTTTAAAATTTTTCGGTCGATTATTTTTAAAATTATACCAAAAAAACGTTTTTCTTAAAAATCACACAAAAACTGCAGAAACTTTTTTATTTCTTTATAAAAAAATGTAAATTTTGTTTAAATAATTTTATTTTCATGAAATCTAATTAGAAATGTAGTTTTAAAATTTTTCGGACGATTACTTTTAAAATTATATCAAAAAAACGTTATTTTTTAGAAATAATGCGTTTTTCTTAAAAATCAAACAAAAACTGCTGTAACTTTTTTATTTCTTTATAAAAAAATGTAAATTTTGTTTAAATAATTTTATTTTCATGAAATCTAATTAGAAATGTAGTTTTAAAATTTTTCGGTCGATTATTTTTAAAATTATACCAAAAAAACGTTTTTCTTAAAAATCACACAAAAACTGCAGAAACTTTTTTATTTCTTTATAAAAAAATGTAAATTTTGTTTAAATAATATTATTTTCATGAAATCTAATTAGAAATGTAGTTTTAAAATTTTTCGGACGATTACTTTTAAAATTATATCAAAAAAACGTTATTTTTTAGAAATAATGCGTTTTTCTTAAAAATCAAACAAAAACTGCTGTAACTTTTTTATTTCTTTATAAAAAAATGTAAATTTTGTTTTAATAATATTATTTTCATGAAATCTAATTAGAAATGTAGTTTTAAAATTTTTCGGACGATTACTTTTAAAATTATATCAAAAAAACGTTATTTTTTAGAAATAATGCGTTTTTCTTAAAAATCAAACAAAAACTGCTGTAACTTTTTTATTTCTTTATAAAAAAATGTAAATTTTGTTTAAGTAATTTTATTTTCATGAAATCTAATTAGAAATGTAGTTTTAAAATTTTTCGGTCGATTATTTTTAAAATTATACCAAAAAAACGTTTTTCTTAAAAATCAAACTAAAACTGCTGTAACTTTTTTATTTCTTTATAAAAAAATGTAAATTTTGTTTAAATAATATTATTTTCATGAAATCTAATTAGAAATGTAGTTTTAAAATTTTTCGGACGATTACTTTTAAAATTATATCAAAAAAACCTTATTTTTTAGAAATAATGCGTTTTTCTTAAAAATCAAACAAAAACTGCTGTAACTTTTTTATTTCTTTATAAAAAATGTAAATTTTGTTTAAATAATTTTATTTTCATGAAATCTAATTAGAAATGTAGTTTTAAAATTTTTCGGACGATTACTTTTAAAATTATATCAAAAAAACGTTATTTTTTAGAAATAATGCGTTTTTCTTAAAAATCAAACAAAAACTGCTGTAACTTTTTTATTTCTTTATAAAAAAATGTAAATTTTGTTTAAATAATTTTATTTTCATGAAATCTAATTAGAAATGTAGTTTTAAAATTTTTCGGTCGATTATTTTTAAAATTATACCAAAAAAACGTTTTTCTTAAAAATCAAACTAAAACTGCTGTAACTTTTTTATTTCTTTATAAAAAAATGTAAATTTTGTTTAAATAATATTATTTTCATGAAATCTAATTAGAAATGTAGTTTTAAAATTTTTCGGACGATTACTTTTAAAATTATATCAAAAAAACGTTATTTTTTAGAAATAATGCGTTTTTCTTAAAAATCAAACAAAAACTGCTGTAACTTTTTTATTTCTTTATAAAAAAATGTAAATTTTGTTTAAATAATTTTATTTTCATGAAATCTAATTAGAAATGTAGTTTTAAAATTTTTCGGTCGATTATTTTTAAAATTATACCAAAAAAACGTTTTTCTTAAAAATCACACAAAAACTGCTGAAACTTTTTTATTTCTTTATAAAAAAATGTAAATTTTGTTTAAATAATTTTATTTTCATGAAATCTAATTAGAAATGTAGTTTCAAAATTTTTCGAACGATTACTTTTAAAATTATATCAAAAAAACGTTATTTTTTAGAAATAATGCGTTTTTCTTAAAAATCAAACAAAAACTGCTGTAACTTTTTTATTTCTTTATAAAAAAATGTAAATTTTGTTTAAATAATTTTATTTTCATGAAATCTAATTAGAAATGTAGTTTTAAAATTTTTCGGTCGGTTATTTTTAAAATTATACCAAAAAAACGTTTTTCTTAAAAATCAAACTAAAACTGCTGTAACTTTTTTATTTCTTTATAAAAAAATGTAAATTTTGTTTAAATAATTTTATTTTCATGAAATCTAATTAGAAATGTAGTTTTAAAATTTTTCGGTCGATTATTTTTAAAATTATACCAAAAAAACGTTTTTCTTAAAAATCACACAAAAACTGCAGAAACTTTTTTATTTCTTTATAAAAAAATGTAAATTTTGTTTAAATAATTTTATTTTCATGAAATCTAATTAGAAATGTAGTATTAAAATTTTTCGGACGATTACTTTTAAAATTATATGAAAAAAACGTTATTTTTTAGAAATAATGCGTTTTTCTTAAAAATCAAACAAAAACTGCTGTAACTTTTTTATTTCTTTATAAAAAAATGTAAATTTTGTTTAAATAATTTTATTTTCATGAAATCTAATTAGAAATGTAGTTTTAAAATTTTTCGGTCGATTATTTTTAAAATTATACCAAAAAAACGTTTTTCTTAAAAATCACACAAAAACTGCAGAAACTTTTTTATTTCTTTATAAAAAAATGTAAATTTTGTTTAAATAATTTTATTTTCATGAAATCTAATTAGAAATGTAGTTTTAAAATTTTTCGGACGATTACTTTTAAAATTATATCAAAAAAACGTTATTTTTTAGAAATAATGCGTTTTTCTTAAAAATCAAACAAAAACTGCTGTAACTTTTTTATTTCTTTATAAAAAAATGTAAATTTTGTTTAAATAATTTTATTTTCATGAAATCTAATTAGAAATGTAGTTTTAAAATTTTTCGGTCGATTATTTTTAAAATTATACCAAAAAAACGTTTTTCTTAAAAATCACACAAAAACTGCAGAAACTTTTTTATTTCTTTATAAAAAAATGTAAATTTTGTTTAAATAATATTATTTTCATGAAATCTAATTAGAAATGTAGTTTTAAAATTTTTCGGACGATTACTTTTAAAATTATATCAAAAAAACGTTATTTTTTAGAAATAATGCGTTTTTCTTAAAAATCAAACAAAAACTGCTGTAACTTTTTTATTTCTTTATAAAAAAATGTAAATTTTGTTTAAATAATATTATTTTCATGAAATCTAATTAGAAATGTAGTTTTAAAATTTTTCGGACGATTACTTTTAAAATTATATCAAAAAAACGTTATTTTTTAGAAATAATGCGTTTTTCTTAAAAATCAAACAAAAACTGCTGTAACTTTTTTATTTCTTTATAAAAAAATGTAAATTTTGTTTAAATAATTTTATTTTCATGAAATCTAATTAGAAATGTAGTTTTAAAATTTTTCGGTCGATTATTTTTAAAATTATACCAAAAAAACGTTTTTCTTAAAAATCACACAAAAACTGCAGAAACTTTTTTATTACTTTATAAAAAAATGTAAATTTTGTTTAAATAATTTTATTTTCATGAAATCTAATTAGAAATGTAGTTTTAAAATTTTTCGGACGATTACTTTTAAAATTATATCAAAAAAACGTTATTTTTTAGAAATAATGCGTTTTTCTTAAAAATCAAACAAAAACTGCTGTAACTTTTTTATTTCTTTATAAAAAAATGTAAATTTTGTTTAAATAATTTTATTTTCATGAAATCTAATTAGAAATGTAGTTTTAAAATTTTTCGGTCGATTATTTTTAAAATTATACCAAAAAAACGTTTTTCTTAAAAATCACACAAAAACTGCAGAAACTTTTTTATTTCTTTATAAAAAAATGTAAATTTTGTTTAAATAATTTTATTTTCATGAAATCTAATTAGAAATGTAGTTTTAAAATTTTTCGGACGATTACTTTTAAAATTATATCAAAAAAACGTTATTTTTTAGAAATAATGCGTTTTTCTTAAAAATCAAACAAAAACTGCTGTAACTTTTTTATTTCTTTATAAAAAAATGTAAATTTTGTTTAAATAATTTTATTTTCATGAAATCTAATTAGAAATGTAGTTTTAAAATTTTTCGGTCGATTATTTTTAAAATTATACCAAAAAAACGTTTTTCTTAAAAATCACACAAAAACTGCAGAAACTTTTTTATTTCTTTATAAAAAAATGTAAATTTTGTTTAAATAATTTTATTTTCATGAAATCTAATTAGAAATGTAGTTTTAAAATTTTTCGGACGATTACTTTTAAAATTATATCAAAAAAACGTTATTTTTTAGAAATAATGCGTTTTTCTTAAAAATCAAACTAAAACTGCTGTAACTTTTTTATTTCTTTATAAAAAAATGTAAATTTTGTTTAAATAATTTTAATTTCATGAAATCTAATTAGAAATGTAGTTTTAAAATTTTTCGGTCGATTATTTTTAAAATTATACCAAAAAAACGTTTTTCTTAAAAATCACACAAAAACTGCAGAAACTGTTTTATTTCTTTATAAAAAAATGTAAATTTTGTTTAAATAATTTTATTTTCATGAAATCTAATTAGAAATGTAGTTTTAAAATTTTTCGGTCGATTATTTTTAAAATTATACCAAAAAAAACGTTTTTCTTAAAAATCACACAAAAACAGCAGAAACTTTTTTATTTCTTTATAAAAAAATGTTAATTTTGTTTAAATAATTTTATTTTCATGAAATCTAATTAGAAATGTAGTTTTAAAATTTTTCGG
>CAXARA010001322.1:0-13041 GCA_963971135.1 Stenus bimaculatus
TGCTGTAACTTTTTTATTTCTTTATAAAAAAATGTAAATTTTGTTTAAATAATTTTATTTTCATGAAATCTAATTAGAAATGTAGTTTTAAAATTTTTCGGTCGATTATTTTTAAAATTATACCAAAAAAACGTTTTTCTTAAAAATCACACAAAAACTGCAGAAACTTTTTTATTTCTTTATAAAAAAATGTAAATTTTGTTTAAATAATTTTATTTTCATGAAATCTAATTAGAAATGTAGTTTTAAAATTTTTCGGACGATTATTTTTAAAATTATACCAAAAAAACTTTATTTTTTAGAAATAATGCGTTTTTCTTAAAAATCAAACAAAAACTGCTGTAACTTTTTTATTTCTTAATAAAAAACTGTCAATTTTGTTTAAATAATTTTATTTTCATGAAAGCTAATTAGAAATGTAGTTTTAAAATTTTTCGGACGATTATTTTTAAAATTATACCAAAAAAACCTTTTTCTTAAAAATCACACAAAAACTGCAGAAACTTTTTTATTTCTTTATAAAAAAATGTAAATTTTGTTTAAATAATTTTATTTTCATGAAATCTAATTAGAAATGTAGTTTTAAAATTTTTCGGACGATTACTTTTAAAATTATATCAAAAAAACGTTATTTTTTAGAAATAATGCGTTTTTCTTAAAAATCAAACAAAAACTGCTGTAACTTTTTTATTTCTTTATAAAAAAATGTAAATTTTGTTTAAATAATTTTATTTTCATGAAATCCAATTAGAAATGTAGTTTTAAAATTTTTCGGTCGATTATTTTTAAAATTATACCAAAAAAACATTTTTCTTAAAAATCACACAAAAACTGCAGAAACTTTTTTATTTCTTTATAAAAAAATGTAAATTATGTTTAAATAATTTTATTTTCATGAAATCTAATTAGAAATGTAGTTTTAAAATTTTTCGGACGATTAGTTTTAAAATTATATCAAAAAAACGTTATTTTTTAGAAATAATGCGTATTTCTTAAAAATCAAACAAAAACTGCTGTAACTTTTTTATTTCTTTATAAAAAAATGTAAATTTTGTTTAAATAATTTTATTTTCATGAAATCTAATTAGAAATGTAGTTTTAAAATTTTTCGGTCGATTATTTTTAAAATTATACCAAAAAAACGTTTTTCTTAAAAATCACACAAAAACTGCAGAAACTTTTTTATTTCTTTTAAAAAAATGTAAATTTTGTTTAAATAATTTTATTTTCATGAAATCTAATTTGAAATGTAGTTTTAAAATTTTTCGGACGATTATTTTTAAAATTATACCAAAAAAACGTTATTTTTTAGAAATAATGCGTTTTTCTTAAAAATCAAACAAAAACTGCTGTAACTTTTTTATTTCTTAATAAAAAACTGTAAATTTTGTTTAAATAATTTTATTTTCATGAAATCTAATTAGAAATGTAGTTTTAAAATTTTTCGGACGATTATTTTTAAAATTATACCAAAAAAACGTTTTTCTTAAAAATCACACAAAAACTGCAGAAACTTTTTGATTTCTTTATAAAAAAATGTAAATTTTGTTTAAATAATTTTATTTTCATGAAATCTAATTAGAAATGTAGTTTTAAAATTTTTCTGTCGATTATTTTTAAAATTATACCAAAAAAACGTTATTTTTTAGAAATAATGCGTTTTTCTTAAAAATCAAACAAAAACTGCTGTAACTTTTTTATTTCTTTATAAAAAAATGTAAATTTTGTTTAAATAATTTTATTTTTATGAAATCTAATTAGAAATGTAGTTTTAAAATTTTTCGGTCGATTATTTTTAAAATTATACCAAAAAAACGTTTTTCTTAAAAATCACACAAAAACTGCAGAAACTTTTTTATTTCTTTATAAAAAAATGTAAATTTTGTTTAAATAATTTTATTTTCATGAAATCTTATTAGAATTGTAGTTTTAAAATTTTTCGGACGATTATTTTTAAAGTTATACCAAAAAAACGTTATTTTTTAGAAATAATGCGTTTTTCTTAAAAATCAAACAAAAACTGCTGTAACTTTTTATTTCTTAATAAAAAACTGTCAATTTTGTTTAAATAATTTTATTTTCATGAAATCTAATTAGAAATGTAGTTTTAAAATTTTTCGGACGATTATTTTTAAAATTATACCAAAAAAACGTTTTTCTTAAAAATCACACAAAAACTGCAGAAACTTTTTTATTTCTTTATAAAAAAATGTAAATTTTATTTAAATAATTTTATTTTCATGAAATCTAATTAGAAATGTAGTTTTAAAATTTTTCTGTCGATTATTTTTAAAATTATACCAAAAAAACGTTATTTTTTATAAATAATGCGTTTTTCTTAAAAATCAAACAAAAACTGCTGTAACTTTTTTATTTCTTTATAAAAAAATGTAAATTTTGTTTAAATAATTTTATTTTCATGAAATCTAATTAGAAATGTAGTTTTAAAATTTTTCGGTCGATTATTTTTAAAATTATACCAAAAAAACGTTTTTCTTAAAAATCACACAAAAACTGCAGAAACTTTTTTATTTCTTTATAAAAAAATGTAAATTTTGTTTAAATAATTTTATTTTCATGAAATCTAATTGGAAAGGTAGTTTTAAAATTTTTCTGTCGATTATTTTTAAAATTATACCAAAAAAACGTTATTTTTTAGAAATAATGCATTTTTCTTAAAAATCACACAAAAACTGCTGTAACTTTTTTATTTCTTTATAAAAAAATGTAAATTTTGTTTAAATAACTTTATTTTCATGAAATCCAATTAGAAATGTAGTTTTAAAATTTTTCGGACGATTATTTTTAAAATTATACCAAAAAAACATTTTTCTTAAAAATCACACAAAAACTGCAGAAACTTTTTTATTTCTTTATAAAAAAATGTAAATTTTGTTTAAATAATTTTATTTTCATGAAATCTAATTAGAAATGTAGTTTTAAAATTTTTCTGTCGATTATTTTTAAAATTATACAAAAAAAACGTTATTTTTTAGAAATAATGCGTTTTTCTTAAAAATCTAACAAAAACTGCTGTAACTTTTTTATTTCTTTATAAAAAAATGTAAATTTTGTTTAAATAATTTTATTTTCATGAAATCTAATTAGAAATGTAGTTTTAAAATTTTTCGGTCGATTATTTTTAAAATTATACCAAAGAAACGTTTTTCTTAAAAATCACACAAAAACTGCAGAAACTTTTTTATTTCTTTATAAAAAAATGTAAATTTTGTTTAAATAATTTTATTTTCATGAAATCTAATTAGAAATGTAGTTTTTAAATTTTTCTGTCGATTATTTTTAAAATTATACCAAAAAAACGTTATTTTTTAGAAATAATGCGTTTTTCTTAAAAATCAAACAAAAACTGCTGTAACTTTTTTATTTCTTTATAAAAAAATGTAAATTTTGTTTAAATAATTTTATTTTCATGAAATCTAATTAGAAATGTAGTTTTAAAATTTTTCGGTCGATTATTTTTAAAATTATACCAAAAAAACTTTTTTCTTAAAAATCACACAAAAACTGCCGAAACTTTTTTTATTTCTTTATAAAAAAATGTAAATTTTGATTAAATAATTTTATTTTCATGAAATCTAATTAGAAATGTAGTTTTAAAATTTTTTGGACGATTATTTTTAAAATTATACCAAAAAAACGTTTTTCTTAAAAATCACACAAAAACTGCAGAAACTTTTTTATTTCTTTATAAAAAAATGTAAATTTTGTTTAAATAATTTTATTTTCATGAAATCTAATTAGAAATGTAGTTTTAAAATTTTTCGGTCGATTATTTTTAAAATTATACCAAAGAAACGTTTTTCTTAAAAATCACACAAAAACTGCAGAAACTTTTTTATTTCTTTATAAAAAAATGTAAATTTTGTTTAAATAATTTTATTTTCATGAAATCTAATTAGAAATGTAGTTTTTAAATTTTTCTGTCGATTATTTTTAAAATTATACCAAAAAAACGTTATTTTTTAGAAATAATGCGTTTTTCTTAAAAATCAAACAAAAACTGCTGTAACTTTTTTATTTCTTTATAAAAAAATGTAAATTTTGATTAAATAATTTTATTTTCATGAAATCTAATTAGAAATGTAGTTTTAAAATTTTTCTGTCGATTATTTTTAAAATTATACCAAAAAAACTTTATTTTTTGGAAATAATGCGTTTTTCTTAAAAATCAAACAAAAACTGCTGTAACTTTTTTATTTCTTAATAAAAAACTGTAAATTTTGTTTAAATAATTTTATTTTCATGAAATCTAATTAGAAATGTAGTTTTAAGATTTTTTGGACGATTATTTTTAAAATTATACCAAAAAAACGTTTTTCTTAAAAATCACACAAAAACTGCAGAAACTTTTTTGTTTCTTTATAAAAAAATGTAAATTTTGTTTAAATAATTTTATTTTCATGAAATCTAATTAGAAATGTAGTTTTAAAATTTTTCTGTCGATTATTTTTAAAATTATTCCAAAAAAACGTTATTTTTTAGAAATAATGCGTTTTTCTTAAAAATCAAACAAAAACTGCTGTAACTTTTTTATTTCTTTATAAAAAAATGTAAATTTTGTTTAAATAATTTTATTTTCATGAAATCTAATTAGAAATGTAGTTTTAAAATTTTTCTGTCGATTATTTTTAAAATTATACCAAAAAAACGTTATTTTTTAGAAATAATGCGTTTTTCTTAAAAATCAAACAAAAACTGCTGTAACTTTTTTATTTCTTTATAAAAAAATGTAAATTTTGTTTAAATAATTTTATTTTCATGAAATCTAATTAGAAATGTAGTTTTAAAATTTTTCGGTCGATTATTTTTAAAATTATACCAAAAAAACGTTTTTCTTAAAAATCACACAAAAACTGCAGAAACTTTTTTATTTCTTTTATTTCTTTATAAAAAAATGTAAATTTGGTTTAAATAATTTTATTTTCATGAAATCTAATTAGAAATGTAGTTTTAAAATTTTTCTGTCGATTATTTTTAAAATTATACCAAAAAAACGTTATTTTTTAGAAATAATGCGTTTTTCTTAAAAATCAAACAAAAACTGCTGTAACTTTTTTATTTCTTTATAAAAAAATGTAAATTTTGTTTAAATAATTTTATTTTCATGAAATCTAATTAGAAATGTAGTTTTAAAATTTTTCGGTCGATTATTTTTAAAATTATACCAAAAAACGTTTTTCTTAAAAATCACACAAAAACTGCAGAAACTTTTTTATTTCTTTTATTTCTTTATAAAAAAATGTAAATTTTGTTTAAATAATTTTATTTTCATGAAATCTAATTAGAAATGTAGTTTTAAAATTTTTCGGACGATTACTTTTAAAATTATATCAAAAAAACGTTATTTTTTAGAAATAATGCGTTTTTCTTAAAAATCAAACAAAAACTGCTGTAACTTTTTTATTTCTTTATAAAAAAATGAAAATTTTGTTTAAATAATTTTATTTTCATGAAATCTAATTAGAAATGTAGTTTTAAAATTTTTCTGTCGATTATTTTTAAAATTATACCAAAAAAACGTTATTTTTTAGAAATAATGCGTTTTTCTTAAAAATCAAACAAAAACTGCTGTAACTTTTTTATTTCTTTATAAAAAAATGTAAATTTTGTTTAAATAATTTTATTTTCATGAAATCTAATTAGAAATGTAGTTTTAAAATTTTTCTGTCGATTATTTTTAAAATTATACCAAAAAAACGTTATTTTTTAGAAATAATGCGTTTTTCTTAAAAATCAAACAAAAACTGCTGTAACTTTTTTATTTCTTTATAAAAAAATGTAAATTTTGTTTAAATAATTTTATTTTCATGAAATCTAATTAGAAATGTAGTTTTAAAATTTTTCAGTCGATTATTTTTAAAATTATACCAAAAAAAACGTTTTTCTTAAAAATCACACAAAAACTGCAGAAACTTTTTTATTTCTTTATAAAAAAATGTAAATTTTGTTTAAATAATTTTATTTTCATGAAATCTAATTAGAAATGTAGTTTTAAAATTTTTCTGTGGATTATTTTTAAAATTATACCAAAAAACGTTATTTTTTAGAAATAATGCGTTTTTCTTAAAAATCAAACAAAAACTGCTGTAACTTTTTTATTTCTTTATAAAAAAATGTAAATTTTGTTTAAATAATTTTATTTTCATGAAATCTAATTAGAAATGTAGTTTTAAAATTTTTCTGTCGATTATTTTTAAAATTATACCAAAAAAACGTTATTTTTTAGAAATAATGCGTTTTTCTTAAAAATCAAACAAAAACTGCTGTAACTTTTTTATTTCTTTATAAAAAAATGTAAATTATGTTTAAATAATTTTATTTTCATGAAATCTAATTAGAAATGTAGTTTTAAAATTTTTCGGTCGATTATTTTTAAAATTATATCAAAAAAACGTTTTTCTTAAAAATCACACAAAAACTGCAGAAACTTTTTTATTTCTTTATAAAAAAATGTAAATTTTGTTTAAATAATTTTTTTTTCATGAAATCTAACTAGAAATGTAGTTTTAAAATTTTTCGGACGATTACTTTTAAAATTATATCAAAAAAACGTTATTTTTGAGAAATAATGCGTTTTTCTTAAAAATCAAACAAAAACTGCTGTAACTTTTTTATTTCTTTATAAAAAAATGTAAATTTTGTTTAAATTATTTTATTTTCATGAAATCTAATTAGAAATGTAGTTTTAAAATTTTTCGGTCGATTATTTTTAAAATTATACCAAAAAAACGTTTTTCTTAAAAATCACACAAAAACTGCAGAAACTTTTTTATTTCTTTATAAAAAAATGTAAATTTTGTTTAAATAATATTATTTTCATGAAATCTAATTAGAAATGTAGTTTTAAAATTTTTCGGACGATTACTTTTAAAATTATATCAAAAAAACGTTATTTTTTAAAAATAATGCGTTTTTCTTAAAAATCAAACAAAAACTGCTGTAACTTTTTTATTTCTTTATAAAAAAATGTAAATTTTGTTTAAATAATTTTATTTTCATGAAATCTAATTAGAAATGTAGTTTTAAAATTTTTCGGTCGATTATTTTTAAAATTATACCAAAAAAACGTTTTTCTTAAAAATCACACAAAAACTGCAGAAACTTTTTTATTTCTTTATAAAAAAATGTAAATTTTGTTTAAATAATTTTATTTTCATGAAATCTAATTAGAAATGTAGTTTTAAAATTTTTCGGACGATTACTTTTAAAATTATATCAAAAAAACTTTATTTTTTAGAAATAATGCGTTTTTCTTAAAAATCAAACAAAAACTGCAGAAACTTTTTTATTTCTTTATAAAAAAATGTAAATTTTGTTTAAATAATTTTATTTTCATGAAATCTAATTAGAAATGTAGTTTTAAAATTTTTCTGTCGATTATTTTTAAAATTATACCAAAAAAAACGTTATTTTTTAGAAATAATGCGTTTTTCTTAAAAATCAAACAAAAACTGCTGTAACTTTTTTATTTCTTTATAAAAAAATGTAAATTTTGATTAAATAATTTTATTTTCATGAAATCTAATTAGAAATGTAGTTTTAAAATTTTTCTGTCGATTATTTTTAAAATTATACCAAAAAAACGTTATTTTTTAGAAATAATGCGTTTTTCTTAAAAATCAAACAAAAACTGCTGTAACTTTTTTATTTCTTTATAAAAAAATGTAAATTTTATTTAAATAATTTTATTTTCATGAAATCTAATTAGAAATGTAGTTTTAAAATTTTTCGGTCGATTATTTTTAAAATTATACCAAAAAAACGTTTTTCTTAAAAATCACACAAAAACTGCAGAAACTTTTATTTCTTTATAAAAAAATGTAAATTTTGTTTAAATAATTTTATTTTCATGAAATCTAATTAGAAATGTAGTTTTAAAATTTTTCTGTCGATTATTTTTAAAATTATACCAAAAAAACGTTATTTTTTAGAAATAATGCGTTTTTCTTAAAAATCAAACAAAAACTGCCGTAACTTTTTTATTTCTTTATAAAAAAATGTAAATTTTGTTTAAATAATTTTATTTTCATGAAATCTAATTAGAAATGTAGTTTTAAAATTTTTCGGACGATTATTTTTAAAATTATACCAAAAAAACCTTTTTCTTAAAAATCACACAAAAACTGCAGAAACTTTTTTATTTCTTTATAAAAAAATGTAAATTTTGTTTAAATAATTTTATTTTCATGAAATCTAATTAGAAATGTAGTTTTAAAATTTTTCTGTCGATTATTTTTAAAATTATACCAAAAAAACGTTATTTTTTAGAAATAATGCGTTTTTCTTAAAAATCAAACAAAAACTGCCGTAACTTTTTTATTTCTTTATAAAAAAATGTAAATTTTGTTTAAATAATTTTATTTTCATGAAATCTAATTAGAAATGTAGTTTTAAAATTTTTCGGACGATTATTTTTAAAATTATACCAAAAAAACGTTATTTTTTAGAAATAATGCGTTTTTCTTAAAAATCAAACAAAAACTGCTGTAACTTTTTTATTTCTTAATAAAAAACTGTAAATTTTGTTTAAATAATTTTATTTTCATGAAATCTAATTAGAAATGTAGTTTTAAAATTTTTCGGACGATTATTTTTAAAATTATACCAAAAAAACGTTTTTCTAAAAAATCACACAAAAACTGCAGAAACTTTTTTATTTCTTTATAAAAAAATGTAAATTTTGTTTAAATAATTTTATTTTCATGAAATCTAATTAGAAATGTAGTTTTAAAATTTTTCTGTCGATTATTTTTAAAATTATACCAAAAAAACGTTATTTTTTAGAAATAATGCGTTTTTCTTAAAAATCAAACAAAAACTGCTGTAACTTTTTTATTTCTTTATAAAAAAATGTAAATTTTGATTAAATAATTTTATTTTCATGAAATCTAATTAGAAATGTAGTTTTAAAATTTTTCTGTCGATTATTTTTAAAATTATACCAAAAAAACGTTATTTTTTAGAAATAATGCGATTTTCTTAAAAATCAAACAAAAACTGCTGTAACTTTTTTATTTCTTTATAAAAAAATGTAAATTATGTTTAAATAATTTTATTTTCATGAAATCTAATTAGAAATGTAGTTTTAAAATTTTTCTGTCGATTACTTTTAAAATTATATCAAAAAAACGTTATTTTTTAGAAATAATGCGTTTTTCTTAAAAATCAAACAAAAACTGCCGTAACTTTTTTATTTCTTAATAAAAAACTGTAAATTTTGTTTAAATAATTTTATTTTCATGAAATCTAATACGAAATGTAGTTTTAAAATTTTTCGGACGATTATTTTTAAAATTATACCAAAAAAACCTTTTTCTTAAAAATCAAACAAAAACTGCAGAAACTTTTTTATTTCTTTATAAAAAAATGTAAATTTTGTTTAAATAATTTTATTTTCATGAAATCTAATTAGAAATGTAGTTTTAAAATTTTTCTGTCGATTATTTTTAAAATTATACCAAAAAAACGTTATTTTTTAGAAACAATGCGTTTTTCTTAAAAATCAAACAAAAACTGCCGTAACTTTTTTATTTCTTTATAAAAAAATGTAAATTTTGTTTAAATAATTTTATTTTCATGAAATCTAATTAGAAATGTAGTTTTAAAATTTTTCGGACGATTATTTTTAAAATTATACCAAAAAAACGTTATTTTTTAGAAATAATGCGTTTTTCTTAAAAATCAAACAAAAACTGCTGTAACTTTTTTATTTCTTAATAAAAAACTGTAAATTTTGTTTAAATAATTTTATTTTCATGAAATCTAATTAGAAATGTAGTTTTAAAATTTTTCGGACGAATATTTATAAATTATACCAAAAAAACGTTTTTCTTAAAAATCACACAAAAACTGCAGAAACTTTTTGATTTCTTTTTAAAAAAATGTAAATTTTGTTTAAATAATTTTATTTTCATGAAATCTAATTAGAAATGTAGTTTTAAAATTTTTCTGTCGATTATTTTTAAAATTATACGAAAAAAACGTTATTTTTTAGAAATAATGCGTTTTTCTTAAAAATCAAACAAAAACTGCTGTAACTTTTTTATTTCTTTATAAAAAAATGTAAATTTTGATTAAATAATTTTATTTTCATGAAATCTAATTAGAAATGTAGTTTTAAAATTTTTCTGTCGATTATTTTTAAAATTATACCATAAAAACGTTATTTTTTAGAAATAATGCGTTTTTCTTAAAAATCAAACAAAAACTGCCGTAACTTTTTTATTTCTTTATAAAAAAATGTAAATTTTGTTTAAATAATTTTATTTTCATGAAATCTAATTAGAAATGTAGTTTTAAAATTTTTCGGACGATTATTTTTAAAATTATACCAAAAAAACGTTATTTTTTAGAAATAATGCGTTTTTCTTAAAAATCAAACAAAAACTGCTGTAACTTTTTTATTTCTTAATAAAAAACTGTAAATTTTGTTTAAATAATTTTATTTTCATGAAATCTAATTAGAAATGTAGTTTTAAAATTTTTCGGACGATTATTTTTAAAATTATACCAAAAAAACGTTTTTCTTAAAAATCACACAAAAACTGCAGAAACTTTTTTATTTCTTTATAAAAAAATGTAAATTTTGTTTAAATAATTTTATTTTCATGAAATCTAATTAGAAATGTAGTTTTAAAATTTTTCTGTCGATTATTTTTAAAATTATACCAAAAAAACGTTATTTTTTAGAAATAATGCGTTTTTCTTAAAAATCAAACAAAAACTGCTGTAACTTTTTTATTTCTTTATAAAAAAATGTAAATTTTGATTAAATAATTTTATTTTCATGAAATCTAATTAGAAATGTAGTTTTAAAATTTTTCTGTCGATTATTTTTAAAATTATACCAAAAAAACGTTATTTTTTAGAAATAATGCGTTTTTCTTAAAAATCAAACAAAAACTGCTGTAACTTTTTTATTTCTTTATAAAAAAATGTAAATTTTGATTAAATAATTTTATTTTCATGAAATCTAATTAGAAATGTAGTTTTAAAATTTTTCTGTCGATTACTTTTAAAATTATATCAAAAAAACGTTATTTTTTAGAAATAATGCGTTTTTCTTAAAAATCAAACAAAAACTGCAGAAACTTTTTTATTTCTTTATAAAAAAATGTAAATTTTGTTTAAATAATTTTATTTTCATGAAATCTAATTAGAAATGTAGTTTTAAAATTTTTCGGACGATTACTTTTAAAATTATATCAAAAAAACGTTATTTTTTAGAAATAATGCGTTTTTCTTAAAAATCAAACAAAAACTGCTGTAACTTTTTTATTTCTTTATAAAAAAATGTAAATTTTGTTTAAATAATTTTATTTTCATGAAATCTAATTAGAAATGTAGTTTTAAAATTTTTCGGTCGATTATTTTTAAAATTATACCAAAAAAACGTTTTTCTTAAAAATCACACAAAAACTGCAAAAACTTTTTTATTTCTTTATAAAAAAATGTAAATTTTATTTAAATAATTTTATTTTCATGAAATCTAATTAGAAATGTAGTTTTAAAATTTTTCTGTCTATTATTTTTGAAATTATACCAAAAAAACTTTATTTTTTAGAAATAATGCGTTTTTCTTAAAAATCAAACAAAAACTGCTGTAACTTTTTTATTTCTTTATAAAAAAATGTAAATTTTGTTTAAATAATTTTATTTTCATGAAATCTAATTAGAAATGTAGTTTTAAGATTTTTCTGTCGATTATTTTTAAAATTATACCAAAAAAACGTTATTTTTTAGAAATAATGCGTTTTTCTTAAAAATCAAACAAAAACTGCTGTAACTTTTTTATTTCTTTATAAAAAAATGTAAATTTTGTTTAAATAATTTTATTTTCATGAAATCTAATTAGAAATGTAGTTTTAAAATTTTTCGGTCGATTATTTTTAAAATTATACCAAAAAAACGTTTTTCTTAAAAATCACACAAAAACTGCAGAAACTTTTTTATTTCTTTATAAAAAAATGTAAATTTTGTTTAAATAATTTTATTTTCATGAAATCTAATTAGAAATGTAGTTTTAAAATTTTTCGGACGATTATTTTTAAAATTATACCAAAAAAACTTTTTTCTTAAAAATCACACAAAAACTGCAGAAACTTTTTTGTTTCTTTATAAAAAAATGTAAATTTTGTTTAAATAATTTTATTTTCATGAAATCTAATTAGAAATGTAGTTTTAAAATTATACCAAAAAAACGTTATTTTTTAGAAATAATGCGTTTTTCTTAAAAATCAAACAAAAACTGCTGTAACTTTTTTATTTCTTTATAAAAAAATGTAAATTTTGATTAAATAATTTTATTTTCATGAAATCTAATTAGAAATGTAGTTTTAAAATTTTTCTGTCGATTATTTTTAAAATTATACCAAAAAAACGTTATTTTTTAGAAATAATGCGTTTTTCTTAAAAATCAAACAAAAACTGCTGTAACTTTTTTATTTCTTTATAAAAAAATGTAAATTTTATTTAAATAATTTTATTTTCATGAAATCTAATTAGAAATGTAGTTTTAAAATTTTTCGGTCGATTATTTTTAAAATTATACCAAAAAAAACGTTTTTCTTAAAAATCACACAAAAACTGCAGAAACTTTTATTTCTTTATAAAAAAATGTAAATTTTGTTTAAATAATTTTATTTTCATGAAATCTAATTAGAAATGTAGTTTTAAAATTTTTCTGTCGATTATTTTTAAAATTATACCAAAAAAACGTTATTTTTTAGAAATAATGCGTTTTTCTTAAAAATCAAACAAAAACTGCCGTAACTTTTTTATTTCTTTATAAAAAAATGTAAATTTTGTTTAAATAATTTTATTTTCATGAAATCTAATTAGAAATGTAGTTTTAAAATTTTTCGGACGATTATTTTTAAAATTATACCAAAAAAACCTTTTTCTTAAAAATCACACAAAAACTGCAGAAACTTTTTTATTTCTTTATAAAAAAATGTAAATTTTGTTTAAATAATTTTATTTTCATGAAATCTAATTAGAAATGTAGTTTTAAAATTTTTC
>CAXARA010001323.1:0-18177 GCA_963971135.1 Stenus bimaculatus
TTCGGACGATTATTTTTAAAATTATATCAAAAAAACGTTATTTTTTAGAAATAATGCGTTTTTCTTAAAAATCAAACAAAAACTGCTGTAACTTTTTATTTCTTTATGAAAAAATGTAAATTTTGTTTAAGTAATTTTATTTTCATAAAATCTAATTAGAAATGTAGTTTTAAAATTTTTCGGACGATTATTTTTAAAATTATACCAAAAAAACGTTTTTCTTAAAAATCACACAAAAACTGCAGAAACTTTTTTATTTCTTTATAAAAAAATGTAAATATTGGTTAAATAATTTTATTTTCATGAAATCTAATTAGAAATGTAGTTTTAAAATTCTTCGGACGATTATTTTTAAAATTATATCAAAAAAACGTTATTTTTTAGAAATAATGCGTTTTTCTTAAAAATCAAACAAAAACTGCTGTAACTTTTTTATTTCTTTATGAAAAAATGTAAATTTTGTTTAAATAATTTTATTTTTATGAAATCTAATTAGAAATGTAGTTTTAAAATTTTTCGGACGATTATTTTTAAAATTATACCAAAAAAACGTTTTTCTTAAAAATCACACAAAAACTACTGCTGTAACTTTTTTATTTCTTTATAAAAAAATGTAAATTTTGTTTAAATAATTTTATTTTCATGAAATCTAATTAGAAATGTAGTTTTAAAATTTTTCGGACGATTATTTTTAAAATTATATCAAAAAACGTTATTTTTTAGAAATAATGCGTTTTTCTTAAAAATCAAACAAAAACTGCTGTAACTTTTTTATTTCTTTATAAAAAAATGTAAATTTTGTTTAAATAATTTTATTTTCATGAAATCTAATTAGAAATGTAGTTTTAAAATTTTTCGGAAGATTATTTTTAAAATTATATCAAAAAAACGTTATTTTTTAGAAATAATGCGCTTTTCTTAAAAATCAAACAAAACTGCTGTAACTTTTTTATTTCTTTATAAAAAAATGTAAATTTTATTTAAATAATTTTATTTTCATGAAATCTAATTAGAAATGTAGTTTTAAAATTTTTCGGACGATTATTTTTAAAATTATACCAAAAAAACGTTTTTCTTAAAAATCACACAAAAACTGCAGAAACTTTTTTATTTCCTTATAAAAAACTGTAATTTTGTTTAAATAATTTTATTTTCAAGAAATCTAATTAGAAATGTAGTTTTAAAATTTTTCGGACGATTATTTTTAAAATTATATCAAAAAAACGTTATTTTTTAGAAATAATGCGTTTTTCTTAAAAATCAAACAAAAACTGCTGTAACTTTTTTATTTCTTTATAAAAAAATGTAAATTTTGTTTAAATAATTTTATTTTCATGAAATCTAATTAGAAATGTAGTTTTAAAATTTTTCGGACGATTATTTTTAAAATTATACCAAAAAAACGTTTTTCTTAAAAATCACACAAAAACTGCTGTAACGTTTTTTATTTCTTTATAAAAAAATGTAAATTTTGTTTAAATAATTTTATTTTCATGAAATCTAATTAGAAATGTAGTTTTAAAATTTTTCGGACGATTATTTTTAAAATTATATCAAAAAAACGTTATTTTTTAGAAATAATGCGTTTTTCTTAAAAATCAAACAAAAACTGCTGTAACTTTTTTATTTCTTTATAAAAAAAAGGAAATTTTGTTTAAATAATTTTATTTTCATGAAATCTAATTAGAAATGTAGTTTTAAAATTTTTCGGACGATTATTTTTAAAATTATATCAAAAAAACGTTATTTTTTAGAAATAATGCGTTTTTCTTAAAAATCAAACAAAAACTGCTGTAACTTTTTTATTTCTTTATAAAAAAATGTAAATTTTGTTTAAGTAATTTTATTTTCATAAAATCTAATTAGAAATGTAGTTTTAAAATTTTTCGGACGATTATTTTTAAAATTATACCAAAAAAACGTTTTTCTTAAAAATCACACAAAAACTGCAGAAACTTTTTTATTTCTTTATAAAAAAATGTAAATATTGTTTAAATAATTTTATTTTCATGAAATCTAATTAGAAATGTAGTTTTAAAATTCTTCGGACGATTATTTTTAAAATTATATCAAAAAAACGTTATTTTTTAGAAATAATGCGTTTTTCTTAAAAATCAAACAAAAACTGCTGTAACTTTTTTATTTCTTTATGAAAAAATGTAAATTTTGTTTAAATAATTTTATTTTTATGAAATCTAATTAGAAATGTAGTTTTAAAATTTTTCGGACGATTATTTTTAAAATTATACCAAAAAAACGTTTTTCTTAAAAATCACACAAAAACTACTGCTGTAACTTTTTTATTTCTTTATAAAAAAATGTAAATTTTGTTTAAATAATTTTATTTTCATGAAATCTAATTAGAAATGTAGTTTTAAAATTTTTCGGACGATTATTTTTAAAATTATATCAAAAAAACGTTATTTTTTAGAAATAATGCGTTTTTCTTAAAAATCAAACAAAAACTGCTGTAACTTTTTTATTTCTTTATAAAAAAATGTAAATTTTGTTTAAATAATTTTATTTTCATGAAATCTTATTAGAAATGTAGTTTTAAAATTTTTCGGACGATTATTTTTAAAATTATATCAAAAAAACGTTATTTTTTAGAAATAATGCGTTTTTCTTAAAAATCAAACAAAACTGCTGTAACTTTTTTATTTCTTTATAGAAAAATGTAAATTTTATTTAAATAATTTTATTTTCATGAAATCTAATTAGAAATGTAGTTTTAAAATTTTTCGGACGATTATTTTTAAAATTATACCAAAAAAACGTTTTTCTTAAAAATCACACAAAAACTGCAGAAACTTTTTTATTTCCTTATAAAAAAATGTAATTTTGTTTAAATAATTTTATTTTCAAGAAATCTAATTAGAAATGTAGTTTTAAAATTTTTCGGACGATTATTTTTAAAATTATATCAAAAAAACGTTATTTTTTAGAAATAATGCGTTTTTCTTAAAAATCAAACAAAAACTGCTGTAACTTTTTTATTTCTTTATAAAAAAATGTAAATTTTGTTTAAATAATTTTACTTTCATGAAATCTAATTAGAAATGTAGTTTTAAAATTTTTCGGACGATTATTTTTAAAATTATACCAAAAAAACATTTTTCTTAAAAATCACACAAAAACTGCTGTAACGTTTTTTATTTCTTTATAAAAAAATGTAAATTTTGTTTAAATAATTTTATTTTCATGAAATCTAATTAGAAATGTAGTTTTAAAATTTTTCGGATGATTATTTTTAAAATTATATCAAAAAAACGTTATTTTTTAGAAATAATGCGTTTTTCTTAAAAATCAAACAAAAACTGCTGTAACTTTTTTATTTCTTTATAAAAAAAAGGAAATTTTGTTTAAATAATTTTATTTTTATGAAATCTAATTAGAAATGTAGTTTTAAGATTTTTCGGACGATTATTTTTAAAATTATATCAAAAAAACGTTATTTTTTAGAAATAATGCGTTTTTCTTAAAAATCAAACAAAAACTGCTGTAACTTTTTTATTTCTTTATAAAAAAATGTAAATTTTATTTAAATAATTTTATTGTCATGAAATCTAATTAGAAATGTAGTTTTAAAATTTTTCGGTCGATTATTTTTAAAATTATACCAAAAAAACGTTTTTCTTAAAAATCACACAAAAACTGCAGAAACTTTTTTATTTCTTTATAAAAAAATGTAAATTTTGTTTAAATAATTTTATTTTCATGAAATCTAATTAGAAATGTAGTTTTAAAATTTTTCGGACGATTATTTTTAAAATTATATCAAAAAAACGTTATTTTTTAGAAATAATGCGTTTTTCTTAAAAATCAAACAAAAACTGATGATTTTTTTATTTCTTTATAAAAAAATGTAAATTTTGTTTAAATAATTTTATTTTATGAAATCTAATTAGAAATGTAGTTTTAAAATTTTTCGGACGATTATTTTTAAAATTATACCAAAAAAACGTTTTTATTAAAAATCACACAAAAACTGCAGAAACTTTTTTATTTCTTTATAAAAAAATGTAAATTTTGTTTAAATAATTTTATTTTCATGAAATCTAATTAGAAATGTAGTTTTAAAATTTTTTGGACGATTATTTTTAAAATTATATCAAAAAAACGTTATTTTTTAGAAATAATGCATTTTTCTTAAAAATCAAACAAAAACTGCTGTAACTTTTTTATTTCTTTATAAAAAAATGTAAATTGTTTAAATAATTTTATTTTCATGAAATCTAATTAGAAATGTAGTTTTAAAATTTTTCGGACGATTATTTTTAAAATTATACCAAAAAAACGTTATTTTTTAGAAATAATGCGTTTTTCTTAAAAATCAAACAAAAACTGCTGTAACTTTTTTATTTCTTTATAAAAAAATGTAAATTTTGTTTAAATAATTTTATTTTCATGAAATCTAATTAGAAATGTAGTTTTAAAATTTTTCGGACGATTATTTTTAAAATTATACCAAAAAAACTTTTTTCTTAAAAATCAAACAAAAACTGCAGAAACTTTTTTATTTCTTTATAAAAAAATGTAAATTTTGTTTAAATAATTTTATTTTCATGAAATCTAATTAGAAATGTAGTTTTAAATTTTTTCGGACGACTATTTTTAAAATTATATCAAAAAAACGTTATTTTTTAGAAATAATGCGTTTTTCTTAAAAATCAAACAAAAACTGCTGTAACTTTTTTATTTCTTTATAAAAAAATGTAAATTTTGTTTAAATAATTTTATTTTCATGAAATCTAATTAGAAATGTAGTTTTAAAATTTTTCGGTCGATTATTTTTAAAATTATACCAAAAAAACGTTTTTCTTAAAAATCACACAAAAACTGCAGAAACTTTTTTATTTCTTTATAAAAAAATGTAAATTTTGTTTAAATAATTTTATTTTCATGAAATCTAATTAGAAATGTAGTTTTAAAATTTTTCGGACGATTATTTTTAAAATTATATCAAAAAAACGTTATTTTTTAGAAATAATGCGTTTTTCTTAAAAATCAAACAAAAACTGCTGTAACTTTTTTATTTCTTTATAAAAAAATGTAAATTTTGTTTATATAATTTTATTTTATGAAATCCAATTAGAAATGTAGTTTTAAAATTTTTCGGACGATTATTTTTAAAATTATACCAAAAAAACCTTTTTCTTAAAAATCACACAAAAACTGCAGAAACTTTTTTATTTCTCTATAAAAAAATGTAAATTTTGTTTAAATAATTTAATTTTCATGAAATCTAATTAGAAATGTAGTTTTAAAATTTTTCGGACGATTATTTTTAAAATTATATCAAAAAAACGTTATTTTTTAGAAATAATGCATTTTTCTTAAAAATCAAACAAAAACTGCTGTAACTTTTTTATTTCTTTATAAAAAAATGTAAATTGTTTATATAATTTTATTTTCATGAAATCTAATTAGAAATGTAGTTTTAAAATTTTTCGGACGATTATTTTTAAAATTATACCAAAAAAACGTTATTTTTTAGAAATAATGCGTTTTTCTTAAAAATCAAACAAAAACTGCTGTAACTTTTTTATTTCTTTATAAAAAAATGTAAATTTTGTTTAAATAATTTTATTTTCATGAAATCTAATTAGAAATGTAGTTTTAAAATTTTTCGGACGATTATTTTTAAAATTATACCAAAAAAACGTTTTTCTTAAAAATCAAACAAAAACTGCTGTAACTTTTTTATTTCTTTATAAAAAAATGTAAATTTTGTTTAAATAATTTTATTTTCATGAAATCTAATTAGAAATGTAGTTTTAAAATTTTTCGGACGATTATTTTTAAAATAATATCAAAAAAACGCTATTTTTTAGAAATAATGCGTTTTTCTTAAAAATCAAACAAAAACTGATGTAACTTTTTTGTTTCTTTATAAAAAAATGTAAATTGTTTAAATAATTTTATTTTCATGAAATCTAATTAGAAATGTAGTTTTAAAATTTTTCGGACGATTATTTTTAAAATTATACCAAAAAAACGTTATTTTTTAGAAATAATGCGTTTTTCTTAAAAATCAAACAAAAACTGCTGTAACTTTTTTGTTTCTTTATAAAAAAATGTAAATTTTGTTTAAATAATTTTATTTTCATGAAATCTAATTAGAAATGAAGTTTTAAAATTTTTCGGTCGATTATTTTTAAAATTATACCAAAAAAACGTTTTTCTTAAAAATCACACAAAAACTGCAGAAACTTTTTTATTTCTTTATAAAAAAATGCAAATTTTGTTTAAATAATTTTATTTTCATGAAATCTAATTAGAAATGTAGTTTTAAATTTTTTCGGACGACTATTTTTAAAATTATACCAAAAAAACGTTTTTCTTAAAAATCACACAAAAACTGCAGAAACTTTTTTATTTCTTTATAAAAAAATGCAAATTTTGTTTAAATAATTTAATTTTCATGAAATCTAATTAGAAATGTAGTTTTAAATTTTTTCGGACGACTATTTTTAAAATTATATCAAAAAAACGTTATTTTTTAGAAATAATGCGTTTTTCTTAAAAATAAAACAAAAACTGCTGTAACTTTTTTATTTCTTTATAAAAAAATGTAAATTTTGTTTAAATAATTTTATTTTCATGAAATCTAATTAGAAATGTAGTTTTAAAATTTTTCTGTCGATTATTTTTAAAATTATACCAAAAAAACGTTATTTTTTAGAAATAATGCGTTTTTCTTAAAAATCAAACAAAAACTGCTGTAACTTTTTTGTTTCTTTATAAAAAAATGTAAATTTTGTTTAAATAATTTTATTTTTATGAAATCTAATTAGAAATGAAGTTTTAAAATTTTTCGGTCGATTATTTTTAAAATTATACCAAAAAAACGTTTTTCTTAAAAATAACACAAAAACTGCAGAAACTTTTTTATTTCTTTATAAAAAAATGCAAATTTTGTTTAAATAATTTTATTTTCATGAAATCTAATTAGAAATGTAGTTTTAAAATTTTTCTGTCGATTATTTTTAAAATTATACCAAAAAAACGTTATTTTTTAGAAATAATGCGTTTTTCTTAAAAATCAAACAAAAACTGCTGTAACTTTTTTATTTCTTTATAAAAAAATGTAAATTTTGTTTAAATAATTTTATTTTCATGAAATCTAATTAGAAATGTAGTTTTAAAATTGTTCGGTCGATTATTTTTAAAATTATACCAAAAAAACTTTATTTTTTAGAAATAATGCGTTTTTTTTAAAAATCAAACAAAAACTGCTGTAACTTTTTTATTTCTTTCTAAAAAAATGTAAATTTTGTTTAAATAATTTTATTTTCATGAAATCTAACTAGAAATGTAGTTTTAAAATTTTTCGGTCGATTTTTTTTAAAATTATACCAAAAAAGCGTTTTTCTTAAAAATCACACAAAAACTGCAGAAACTTTTTTATTTCTTCATAAAAAAATGTAAATTTTGTTTAAATAATTTTATTTTCATGAAATCTAATTAGAAATGTAGTTTTAAAATTTTTCCGACGATTATTTTTAAAATTATATCAAAAAAACGTTATTTTTTAGAAATATTGCGTTTTTCTTAAAAATCAAACAAAAACTGCTGTAACTTTTTTATTTCTTTATAAAAAAATGTAAATTTTGTTTAAATAATTTTATTTTCATGAAATCTAATTAGAAATGTAGTTTTAAAATTTTTCGGACGATTATTTTTAAAATTATACCAAAACAACGTTATTTTTTAGAAATAATGCGTTTTTCTTAAAAATCAAACAAAAACTGCTGTAACTTTTTTAATTCTTTATAAAAAATGTAAATTTTGTTTAAATAATTTTATTTTCATGAAATCTAATTAGAAATTTAGTTTTAAAATTTTTCGGACGATTATTTTTAAAATTATACCAAAAAAACGTTTTTCTTAAAAATCACACAAAAACTGCAGAAACTTTTTTATTTCTTTATAAAAAAATGTAAATTTTGTTTAAATAATTTTACTTTCATGAAATCTAATTAGAAATGTAGTTTTAAAATTTTTCGGACGATTATTTTTAAAATTATACCAAAAAAACGTTTTTCTTAAAAATCACACAAAAACTGCAGAAACTTTTTTATTTCTTTATAAAAAAATGTAAATTTTGTTTAAATAATTTTATTTTCATGAAATCTAATTAGAAATGAAGTTTTAAAATTTTTCGGTAGATTATTTTTAAAATTATACCAAAAAAACATTTTTCTTAAAAATCACACAAAAACTGCAGAAACTTTTTTATTTCTTTATAAAAAAATATTAATTTTGTTTAAATAATTTTATTTTCATGAAATCTAATTAGAAATGTAGTTTTAAAATTTTTCGGTCGATTATTTTTAAAATTATACCAAAAAAACGTTTTTCTTAAAAATCACACAAAAACTGCAGAAACTTTTTTATTTCTTTATAAAAAAATGTAAATTTTGTTTAAATAATTTTATTTTCATGAAAACTAATTAGAAATGTAGTTTTAAAATTTTTCGGACGATTATTTTTAAAATTATACCAAAAAAACTTTTTTCTTAAAAATCACACAAAAACTGCAGAAACTTTTTTATTTCTTTATAAAAAAATGTAAATTTTGTTTAAATAATTTTATTTTCATGAAATCTCATTAGAAATGTAGTTTTAAAATTTTTCGGACGATTATTTTTAAAATTATACCAAAAAAACGGTATTTTTTAGAAATAATGCGTTTTTCTTAAAAATCAAACAAAAACTGCTGTAACTTTTTTATTTCTTAATAAAAAAATGTAAATTTTGTTTAAATAATTTTATTTTCATGAAATCTAATTAGAAATGTAGTTTTAAAATTTTTCGGACGATTATTTTTAAAATTATACCAAAAAAACGTTTTTCTTAAAAATCACACAAAAACTGCAGAAACTTTTTTATTTCTTTATAAAAAAATGTAAATTTTGTTTAAATAATTTTATTTTCATGAAATCTAATTAGAAATGTAGTTTTAAAATTTTTCTGTCGATTATTTTTAAAATTATACCAAAAAAACGTTATTTTTTAGAAATAATGCGTTTTTCTTAAAAATCAAACAAAAACTGCTGTAACTTTTTTATTTCTTTATAAAAAAATGTAAATTTCGTTTAAATAATTTTATTTTCATGAAATCTAATTAGAAATGTAGTTTTAAAATTTTTCTGTCGATTATTTTTAAAATTATACCAAAAAAACGTTTTTCTTAAAAATCACACAAAACCTGCAGAAACTTTTTTATTTCTTTATAAAAAAATATAAATTTTGTTTAAATAATTTTATTTTCATGAAATCTAATTAGAAATGTAGTTTTAAAATTTTTCGGACGATTATTTTTAAAATTATACCAAAAAAACGTTTTTCTTAAAAATCACACAAAAACTGCAGAAACTTTTTTATTTCTTTATAAAAAAATGTAAATTTTGTTAAAATAATTTTATTTTCATGAAATCTAATTAGAAATGTAGTTTTAAAATTTTTCGGTCGATTATTTTTAAAATTATACCAAAAAAACATTTTTCTTAAAAATCACACAAAAACTGCAGAAACTTTTTTATTTCTTTATAAAAAAATGTAAATTTTGTTTAAATAATTTTATTTTCATGAAATCTAATTAGAAATGTAGTTTTAAAATTTTTCGGTCGATTATTTTTAAAATTATACCAAAAAAACGTTTTTCTTAAAAATCACACAAAAACTGCAGAAACTTTTTTATTTCTTTATAAAAAAATGTAAATTTTGTTTAAATAATTTTATTTTCATGAAATCTAATTAGAAATGAAGTTTTAAAATTTTTGGGACGATTATTTTTAAAATTATATCAAAAAAACGTTATTTTTTAGAAATAATGCGTTTTTCTTAAAAATCAAACAAAAACTGTAACTTTTTTATTTCTTTATGAAAAAATGTAAATTTTGTTTAAATAATTTTATTTTCATGAAATCTAATTAGAAATGTAGTTTTAAAATTTTTCGGACGATTACTTTTAAAATTATATCAAAAAAACGTTATTTTTTAGAAATAATGCGTTTTTCTTAAAAATCAAACAAAAACTGCTGTAACTTTTTTATTTCTTTATTAAAAAATGTAAATTTTGTTTAAATAATTTTATTTTCATGAAATCTAATTAGAAATGTAGTTTTAAAATTTTTCGGACGATTATTTTTAAAATTATACCAAAAAAACATTTTTCTTAAAAATCACACAAAAACTGCAGAAACTTTTTTATTTCTTTATAAAAAAATGTAAATTTTGTTTAAATAATTTTATTTTCATGAAATCTAATTAGAAATGAAGTTGTAAAATTTTTCGGTCGATTATTTTTAAAATTATACCAAAAAAACATTTTTCTTAAAAATCACACAAAAACTGCAGAAACTTTTTTATTTCTTTATAAAAAAATGTAAATTTTGTTTAAATAATTTTATTTTCATGAAATCTAATTAGAAATGTAGTTTTAAAATTTTTCGGATGATTATTTTTAAAATTATACCAAAAAAACGTTTTTCTTAAAAATCACACAAAAACTGCAGAAACTTTTTTATTTCTTTATAAAAAAATGTAAATTTTATTTAAATAATTTTATTTTCATGAAATCTAATTAGAAAAGTAGTTTTAAAATTTTTCGGACGATTATTTTTAAAATTATACCAAAAAAACGTTTTTCTTAAAAATCACACAAAAACTGCAGAAACTTTTTTATTTCTTTATAAAAAAATGTAAATTTTGTTTAAATAATTTTATTTTCATGAAATCTAATTAGAAATGTAGTTTTAAAATTTTTCGGTCGATTATTTTTAAAATTATACCAAAAAAACATTTTTCTTAAAAATCACACAAAAACTGCAGAAACTTTTTATTTCTTTATAAAAAAATGTAAATTTTGTTTAAATAATTTTATTTTCATGAAATCTAATTAGAAATGTAGTTTTAAAATTTTTCGGTCGATTATTTTTAAAATTATACCAAAAAAACATTTTTCTTAAAAATCACACAAAAACTGCAGAAACTTTTTTATTTCTTTATAAAAAAATGTAAATTTTGTTTAAATAATTTTATTTTCATGAAATCTAATTAGAAATGTAGTTTTAAAATTTTTCTGTCGATTATTTTTAAAATTATACCAAAAAAACGTTATTTTTTAGAAATAATGCGTTTTTCTTAAAAATCAAACAAAAACTGCTGTAACTTTTTTATTTCTTTATAAAAAAATGTAAATTTCGTTTAAATAATTTTATTTTCATGAAATCTAATTAGAAATGTAGTTTTAAAATTTTTCTGTCGATTATTTTTAAAATTATACCAAAAAAACGTTTTTCTTAAAAATCACACAAAACCTGCAGAAACTTTTTTATTTCTTTATAAAAAAATATAAATTTTGTTTAAATAATTTTATTTTCATGAAATCTAATTAGAAATGTAGTTTTAAAATTTTTCGGACGATTATTTTTAAAATTATACCAAAAAAACGTTTTTCTTAAAAATCACACAAAAACTGCAGAAACTTTTTTATTTCTTTATAAAAAAATGTAAATTTTGTTAAAATAATTTTATTTTCATGAAATCTAATTAGAAATGTAGTTTTAAAATTTTTCGGTCGATTATTTTTAAAATTATACCAAAAAAACATTTTTCTTAAAAATCACACAAAAACTGCAGAAACTTTTTTATTTCTTTATAAAAAAATGTAAATTTTGTTTAAATAATTTTATTTTCATGAAATCTAATTAGAAATGTAGTTTTAAAATTTTTCGGTCGATTATTTTTAAAATTATACCAAAAAAACGTTTTTCTTAAAAATCACACAAAAACTGCAGAAACTTTTTTATTTCTTTATAAAAAAATGTAAATTTTGTTTAAATAATTTTATTTTCATGAAATCTAATTAGAAATGAAGTTTTAAAATTTTTGGGACGATTATTTTTAAAATTATATCAAAAAAACGTTATTTTTTAGAAATAATGCGTTTTTCTTAAAAATCAAACAAAAACTGTAACTTTTTTATTTCTTTATGAAAAAATGTAAATTTTGTTTAAATAATTTTATTTTCATGAAATCTAATTAGAAATGTAGTTTTAAAATTTTTCGGACGATTACTTTTAAAATTATATCAAAAAAACGTTATTTTTTAGAAATAATGCGTTTTTCTTAAAAATCAAACAAAAACTGCTGTAACTTTTTTATTTCTTTATTAAAAAATGTAAATTTTGTTTAAATAATTTTATTTTCATGAAATCTAATTAGAAATGTAGTTTTAAAATTTTTCGGTCGATTATTTTTAAAATTATACCAAAAAAACGTTTTTCTTAAAAATCACACAAAAACGGCAGAAACTTTTTTATTTCTTTATAAAAAAATGTAAATTTTGTTTAAATAATTTTATTTTCATGAAATCTAATTAGAAATGTAGTTTTAAAATTTTTCGGACGATTATTTTTAAAATTATATCAAAAAAACGCTATTTTTTAGAAATAATGCGTTTTTCTTAAAAATCAAACAAAAACTGCTGTAACTTTTTTGTTTCTTTATAAAAAAATGTAAATTATTTAAATAATTTTATTTTCATGAAATCTAATTAGAAATGTTGTTTTAAAATTTTTCGGACGATTATTTTTAAAATTATACCAAAAAAACGTTATTTTTTAGAAATAATGCGTTTTTCTTAAAAATCAAACAAAAACTGCTGTAACTTTTTTGTTTCTTTATAAAAAAATGTAAATATTGTTTAAATAATTTTATTTTCATGAAATCTAATTAGAAATGAAGTTTTAAAATTTTTCGGTCGATTATTTTTAAACTTATACCAAAAAAACGTTTTTCTTAAAAATCACACAAAAACTGCAGAAACTTTTTTATTTCTTTATAAAAAAATGCAAATTTTGTTTAAATAATTTTATTTTCATGAAATCTAATTAGAAATGTAGTTTTAAAATTTTTCGGACGATTATTTTTAAAATTATATCAAAAAAACGTTATTTTTTAGAAATAATGCGTTTTTCTTAAAAATCAAACGAAACTGCTGTAACTTTTTCATTTCTTTATAAAAAAATGTAAATTTTGTTTAAATAATTTTATTTTCATGAAATCGAATTAGAAATGTAGTTTTAAAATTTTTCGGACGATTATTTTTAAAATTATACCAAAAAAACGTTTTTCTTAAAAATCACACAAAAACTGCAGAAACTTTTTTATTTCTTTATAAAAAAATGCAAATTTTGTTTAAATAATTTTATTTTCATGAAATCTAATTAGAAATGTAGTTTTAAATTTTTTCGGACGACTATTTTTAAAATTATATCAAAAAAACGTTATTTTTTAGAAATAATGCGTTTTTCTTAAAAATCAAACAAAAACTGCTGTAACTTTTTTATTTCTTAATAAAAAAATGTAAATTTTGTTTAAATAATTTTATTTTCATGAAATCTAATTAGAAATGTAGTTTTAAAATTTTTCGGACGATTATTTTTAAAATTATACCAAAAAAACGTTTTTCTTAAAAATCACACAAAAACTGCAGAAACTTTTTTATTTCTTTATAAAAAAATGTAAATTTTGTTTAAATAATTTTATTTTCATAAAATCTAATTAGAATTGTAGTTTTGAAATTTTTCGGACGAATATTTTTAAAATTATACCAAAAAAACGTTATTTTTTAGAAATAATGCGTTTTTCTTAAAAATCAAACAAAAACTGCTGTAACTTTTTTATTTCTTAATAAAAAAATGTAAATTTTGTTTAAATAATTTTATTTTCATGAAATCTAATTAGAAATGTAGTTTTAAAATTTTTCGGACGATTATTTTTAAAATTATACCAAAAAAACGTTTTTCTTAAAAATCACACAAAAACTGCAGAAACTTTTTTATTTCTTTATAAAAAAATGTAAATTTTGTTTAAATAATTTTATTTTCATGAAATCTAATTAGAATTGTAGTTTTAAAATTTTTCTGTCGATTATTTTTAAAATTATACCAAAAAAACGTTATTTTTTAGAAATAATGCGTTTTTCTTAAAAATCAAACAAAAACTGCTGTAACTTTTTTATTTCTTTATAAAAAAATGTAAATTTTGTTTAAATAATTTTATGTTCATAAAATCTAATTAGAAATGTAGTTTTAAAATTTTTCTGTCGATTATTTTTAAAATTATACCAAAAAAACGTTTTTCTTAAAAATCACACAAAACCTGCAGAAACTTTTTTATTTCTTTATAAAAAAATGTAAATTTTGTTTAAATAATTTTATTTTCATGAAATCTAATTAGAAACGTAGTTTTAAAATTTTTCGGACGATTACTTTTAAAATTATATCAAAAAAACGTTATTTTTTAGAAATAATGCGTTTTTCTTAAAAATCAAACAAAAACAGCTGTAACTTTTTATTTCTTTATAAAAAATTGTAAATTTTGTTTAAATAATTTTATTTTCATGAAATCTAATTAGAAATGTATTTTTAAAATTATACCAAAAAAACGTTTTTCTTAAAAATCACACAAAAACTGCAGAAACTTTTTTATTTCTTTATAAAAAAATGTAAATTTTGTTTAAATAATTTTATTTTCATGAAATCTAATTAGAAATGAAGTTGTAAAATTTTTCGGTCGATTATTTTTAAAATTATACCAAAAAAACATTTTTCTTAAAAATCACACAAAAACTGCAGAAACTTTTTTATTTCTTTATAAAAAAATGTAAATTTTGTTTAAATAATTTTATTTTTATGAAATCTAATTAGAAATGTAGTTTTAAAATTTTTCGGTCGATTATTTTTAAAATTATACCAAAAAAACATTTTTCTTAAAAATCACACAAAAACTGCAGAAACTTTTTTATTTCTTTATAAAAAAATGTAAATTTTGTTTAAATAATTTTATTTTCATGAAATCTAATTAGAAATGTAGTTTTAAAATTTTTCGGATGATTATTTTTAAAATTATACCAAAAAAACGTTTTTCTTAAAAATCACACAGAAACTGCAGAAACTTTTTTATTTCTTTATAAAAAAATGTAAATTTTGTTTAAATAATTTTATTTTCATGAAATCTAATTAGAAAAGTAGTTTTAAAATTTTTCGGACGATTATTTTTAAAATTATACCAAAAAAAACGTTTTTCTTAAAAATCACACAAAAACTGCAGAAACTTTATTATTTCTTTATAAAAAAATGTAAATTTTGTTTAAATAATTTTATTTTCATGAAATCTAATTAGAAATGTAGTTTTAAAATTTTTCGGTCGATTATTTTTAAAATTATACCAAAAAAACATTTTTCTTAAAAATCACACAAAAACTGCAGAAACTTTTTTATTTCTTTATAAAAAAATGTAAATTTTGTTTAAATAATTTTATTTTCATGAAATCTAATTAGAAATGTAGTTTTAAAATTTTTCGGACGATTATTTTTAAAATTATACCAAAAAAACGTTTTTCTTAAAAATCACACAAAAACTGCAGAAACTTTTTTATTTCTTTATAAAAAAATGTAAATTTTGTTTAAATAATTTTATTTTCATGAAATCTAATTAGAAATGAAGTTGTAAAATTTTCGGTCGATTATTTTAAAATTATACCAAAAAAAACATTTTTCTTAAAAATCACACAAAAACTGCAGAAACTTTTTTATTTCTTTATAAAAAAATGTAAATTTTGTTTAAATAATTTTATTTTCATGAAATCTAATTAGAAATGTAGTTTAAAATTTTTCGGTCGATTATTTTTAAAATTATACCAAAAAAACATTTTTCTTAAAAATCACACAAAAACTGCAGAAACTTTTTTATTTCTTTATAAAAAAATGTAAATTTTGTTTAAATATTTTTATTTTCATGAAATCTAATTAGAAATGTAGTTTTAAAATTTTTCGGATGATTATTTTTAAAATTATACCAAAAAACATTTTTCTTAAAAATCACACAAAAACTGCAGAAACTTTTTTATTTCTTTATAAAAAAATGTAAATTTTGTTTAAATAATTTTATCTTCTTGAAATCTAATTAGAAATGTAGTTTTAAAATTTTTCGGTCGATTATTTTTAAAATTATACCAAAAAAACATTTTTCTTAAAAATCACACAAAAACTGCAGAAACTTTTTTATTTCTTTATAAAAAAATGTAAATTTTGTTTAAATAATTTTATTTTCATGAAATCTAATTAGAAAAGTAGTTTTAAAATTTTTCGGACGATTATTTTTAAAATTATACCAAAAAAAGTTTTTCTTAAAAATCACACAAAAACTGCAGAAACTTTTTTATTTCTTTATAAAAAAATGTAAATTTTGTTTAAATAATTTTATTTTCATGAAATCTAATTAGAAATGAAGTTTTAAAATTTTTCGGTAGATTATTTTTAAAATTATACCAAAAAAACATTTTTCTTAAAAATCACACAAAAACTGCAGAAACTTTTTTATTTCTTTATAAAAAAATGTAAATTTTGTTTAAATAATTTTATTTTCATGAAACCTAATTAGAAATGTAGTTTTAAAATTTTTCGGTCGATTATTTTTAAAATTATACCAAAAAAAACGTTTTTCTTAAAAATCACACAAAAACTGCAGAAACTTTTTTATTTCTTTATAAAAAAATGTAAATTTTGTTTAAATAATTTTATTTTCATGAAATCTAATTAGAAATGAAGTTGTAAAATTTTTCGGTCGATTATTTTTAAAATTATACCAAAAAAACATTTTTCTTAAAAATCACACAAAAACTGCAGAAACTTTTTTATTTCTTTATAAAAAAATGTAAATTTTGTTTAAATAATTTTATTTTCATGAAATCTAATTAGAAATGAAGTTGTAAAATTTTTCAGTCGATTATTTTTAAAATTATACCAAAAAAACATTTTTCTTAAAAATCACACAAAAACTGCAGAAACTTTTTTATTTCTTTATAAAAAATGTAAATTTTGTTTAAATAATTTTATTTTCATGAAATCTAATTAGAAATGTAGTTTTAAAATTTTTCGGTCGATTATTTTTAAAATTATACCAAAAAAACATTTTTCTTAAAAATCACACAAAAACTGCAGAAACTTTTTTATTTCTTTATAAAAAAATGTAAATTTTGTTTAAATAATTTTATTTTCATGAAATCTAATTAGAAATGTAGTTTTAAAATTTTTCGGATGATTATTTTTAAAATTATACCAAAAAAACGTTTTTCTTAAAAATCACACAGAAACTGCAGAAACTTTTTTATTTCTTTATAAAAAAATGTAAATTTTGTTTAAATAATTTTATTTTCATGAAATCTAATTAGAAAAGTAGTTTTAAAATTTTTCGGACGATTATTTTTAAAATTATACCAAAAAAACGTTTTTCTTAAAAATCACACAAAAACTGCAGAAACTTTTTTATTTCTTTATAAAAAAATGTAAATTTTGTTTAAATAATTTTATTTTCATGAAATCTAATTAGAAATGTAGTTTTAAATTTTTCGGTCGATTATTTTTAAAATTATACCAAAAAAACATTTTTCTTAAAAATCACACAAAAACTGCAGAAACTTTTTTATTTCTTTATAAAAAAATGTAAATTTTGTTTAAATAATTTTATTTTCATGAAATCTAATTAGAAATGTAGTTTTAAAATTTTTCGGTCGATTATTTTTAAAATTATACCAAAAAAACATTTTTCTTAAAAATCACACAAAAACTGCAGAAACTTTTTTATTTCTTTATAAAAAAATGTAAATTTTGTTTAAATAATTTTATTTTCATGAAATCTAATTAGAAATGTAGTTTTAAAATTTTTCGGTTTATTATTTTTAAAATTATACCAAAAAAACTTTTTTCTTAAAAATCACACAAAAACTGCAGAAACTTTTTTATTTCTTTATAAAAAAATTTAAATTTTGTTTAAATAATTTTATTTTCATGAAATCTAATTAGAAATGTAGTTTTAAATTTTTTCGGACGATTATTTTTAAAATTATACCAAAAAAACGTTTTTCTTAAAAATCACACAAAAACTGCAGAAACTTTTTTATTTCTTTATAAAAAAATGTAAATTTGTTTAAATAATTTTATTTTCATGAAATCTAATTAGAAATGTAGTTTTAAAATTTTTCGGTCGATTATTTTTAAAATTATACCAAAAAAACATTTTCTTAAAAATCACACAAAAACTGCAGAAACTTTTTTATTTCTTATAAAAAAATGTAAATTTTGTTTAAATAATTTTATTTTC
>CAXARA010001324.1:0-45622 GCA_963971135.1 Stenus bimaculatus
GGGTGACATGTTGAAATTGGTTGGATTAGTGACTCAAAATCCGCATAAATGCAAAATGGTACTTTCATTTTATTTTGATAATTTTGAAATTTTAATATATTGCCAGGAATTAAATCGCCATTTTTTTGTAATTTTAAATCTTCTGACGGAAGAATTGTGTAAACATGGCTACAATCATTTAAACAATGCTGATCTAAGCGTAACTGAGATGAAAAAAAGGTTAAACAGGCATCACACAAAAATGTCTTATGTTCATAGGATGATACTTGTGAAGAAATTAATCTGGATAGGTTTTTGATTAAAATGTAATGACTTTTTGTGCCTTCTTCAATGTATAACAAATTAATATGTTTATTTTTTTTATTTTGTGTAAGATGAATTGGACCTACTACTAAGTTTTTATTTAATTTTTTACTAAACTCTAAACCATAAATATTTATACTAATATCATTTAAAACTTCAATTTTTTTAACATCGTCTAATTTAACAGGAAAAGTAACACCTTTCAAATTTAGAACATCTTCATATTTTGGGTAACTCGTTGTCCTACTTACGTTGTGTTGAGATGGATAAAGAGCCGCAACGATACACCAAGCCAAACATGCATCATCAGCATTTTGAATATTGATGCATGCCTTTTTATTATCAATATCAGATGGCAATTTCATATATGAAGATCCTTTTAATGGTGTATATTTATTGATGTTAATTTCCAAATGTGACACCGCATAAAAAGCCCATCCACTATCTTTTTCCTAAAATATATAAATGAATAAAATACTTATAAACCATTATGTTTAATAAATTCTTACTTGAAATTCTTCGCTTTTCGTTTGGAGTACTTTGCACCAGTTTTTATATAAATTCCCAATATCACTTGATTTTGTTACAATAGTGAATTTTGTGTTAAAAGATTTCAATTCAGTTTGGATATTTTCATCTGTGCCATTAGGTTTAATAAAATACCCAAACAATTCCAAATTTACCTTAATGCTGGTATTTTGTACTGACTCTTTAATGCAATTATATACTTTATTTTTTATATGATCTAAAAATGTAACAAAATCAATATCAATTGGTTCTTTTGGTGCGTTTATTTTATAAGTAGCAATACGTTTCTTAAAACTGCTCTTAATACGTATGACACCATTTTCCGTTGATTGGGGAAGATTGCTTTGATGTTTCCTCGATTTTAAATGAGCCGAAAAGAGTGTAGGGTTATTTATTGTCTCATCGCAATGTTGGCAATACTTTTTGTTGGAATTATCTGCTGCATTCGAATTTTTTCTTTTAAGAGTTGGTTTAAGTGTTGAAATAAAAGTGTGGGTATGATTGGTGTACTCCAACGCCGAATTAAAAATTTGCCCACAATCCGAACACAGAATCGATTCGACATGGACAGATCTTATATGTCGTTTCAACGCATCTTCCCTGGAAAAATCTTTATTGCAAATTTTACAAGTAATTCGCATAGATTTTCCACAACTATTCTCGTGCCTTTGTAAATTGCTTTTTGAAGAAAATGCTTTTTTGCAAGTAATGCAATTCATTTTGTTTTAATCTATAAATATAATTAGGTTTAAAAAATTTATTTTAATTGTTTTTATTTAAATTAACTTACCCCAATATAGCAATTAATTTATAAATAAAACACACGTACTACTTTTAAGGACAGCGAACTCTAAAAATTGTTAAAAAGCACTTTGTTCTTCGCTCAACGCAATATTGAAATGATCAGCAATATTGTTAGTATGAACATTTTAATAAAATGTTAAATTGCAAAATTGCATTTTACACATTATTAAAGATCAGCATTTACTGACATACTGAGTGATTCATATTAATTATTTGCAAAAAAAACAGATAATTTTCAATTAAACAAAAAACTATTATATACTTATAAATAGATGTTTTATTTATTATAAATATGTAAACAGTTGCATAGTTTTGTAACATTTGATTTACTACATATACAAATATATTTTAAATGATTTACACAATTATGTTTACTATCAACTAAAACTTCACAAATTTTTTCCTCTTCTAAATTTATTATACTGTTTCGGGTAAATCTCATTAAAAAATTCTTCTTTTGGTGGCCTTTTACATAAAAAATATCTTGAAAACTATCTGTGTAACTATCCAATATATTTTTAATTTCTTTAGTTTTAATAAATCCAGTGCTATATTTTAGACAATGATGATTATTTTCGAGCCAGGTAACCAGTTTCCTATCTTCTTTGTTTAAAGCAAAATATGGTTTTTCCGGTTTAAAAAGAAAAGTGTCGACATCCACACCATTTTTGGAAACTGACATTTCTTTAGGAACAAATTTACCATTTATTGTAAAGCCTTGAATGTCAACTATGATTAAATTAGGTTTAGCCATTTTAATGTATAATTCGCACAATTCCGGAAAGAGGTGTGTACTCAACTACTGCATCACTCAAAATGAGGCAATATGCTCTTATATTTTCATTAAATGATGCAGTTGTCTCCATCTCTATTTTTAGATCAACAGTCGAAGATTTTAAACTTTCCTTTTGCTTAGAACAATCAAAGACAAAAAGCATATGACCTTTGAATTGGCTATAATTAAAAAGAGGTTCATTTGTTGCTCGTGCATAGTAACTAGATTGAAATTGGGAGTACATGTAGTACGTTAGGGCATAATTATCCAAATCCATATTTTGTTTCATGTTATCATACGGGTAGCACTCTGAATTTAGGTAAACTTTAATGTTTTCGATATTCACATGATCAAATTGAGACATATTTTTATTGGCGGTATCCTTTTTATTATTTTGAAAACCGAGGATGACGTAACGGGGCTTTTCCATGTTTGTTGAAGTTTTCACACTCCATATTTCTTTTTTGGTATTTTTTAGTCCCGGAAGTTCCAACAACTGCCACTTTCGGAAGGGAATTTTTATTGAAACATCCATATTAACTTTTTCAAGCATCTGAAGTTTCACCTCATCATTTATCATAACGTGGGGAATTCGCCATTCTAATTTATTTATTTGAAATTTAAAGTTTTCAGATCCTTTGTAAGCGTTTAAGTCCGTCCTAGAACGAAGTAATACCAATTCTTGTTTCGCATTGATGATTATTTTTTTATAATCCTCACCAAACCCCATAATCATTTTTAAGGGAATGCAAGCAAAAAATGAGTCTTTTTGTTGAAAATGATTTTCCATATGTGGACACCATCCGGCCAAATTTAACACTTTAGATTCTCTTTCCCCGAAGGAAACGTAACCTTTCATCGTTGATGTAATCCCAGGATCTCTAATTTTGTCAACCTCCACCCCATTTAGTTCGTATCTAATTTCTTCAAATAAAAACAAATATGAATTATTTATTAATTTAAAGTCCAAAGTTTGTCCTGCTTCAGGTGTCGGTTTTTTTATTATTCCCTCGAGGTAAATGTAACTCTCACATGGTAAAGTGTACAAGTCTTGATTTTGAATTAATATTCTTATTTCATCATTATTTTCAAAATTTTGCGTCCTGGGCAAGTATGTGTGATATTCCTCTTTTACGATTGTCTCATCAAAAGAAATATCGTTAAATATTTTAAGTTTTGACATGATAGCCGAGAGCTTTTAACAAATTAATACTTTTTAGTGTTAACCGTTTGATGATTTTTTTCTTACTGGCTGTTGCAGACTCTTCTGTCAGCGTTTTATGCTCTTCTTCTTGGACAAATACTATCCCCATTATTTTATTTTAGACCGTTCAATTAATTCAAGACGAACAATGATTTTTTCGTTCCTAAAGTTAACCAGCTCTCCGTTTTGGTCCAACAGTCTAATTGTTATATTATCAATGGTTTTCGTATTTACTGATAAATATGAGATATTATTAGGTTCAATATTTATGGCAAATCCGGGATCTACCGAAGGAAAAAATTCACGCAACGTATGACCCGATTTATCATCGTAATATGAGCCCGAAATAATATTACATTCAATTCTCACACTTGAAACTTTAATTATTTCGACCGGTTGATCAGAAACGTGCAATTTGTTGGCTTGGAGAATTTGTTTACCCGAAAATCCCAATAGTCTTCCTATCGAATCTGCTGGTTGAAAATCCACGTCATATGTACTAAATAATTCGCACTGTAAAGTATTATTATTCGGTTTTAGGCTAAACGACTTGTCCGGATCTGCAGCGTTTTGGGCATCAGCGGGCAAAATTAAATGTCGTCGCAAATATTTTTCTATATCAGTTATTTCGTAGGAACCAGTTGGGATTGTAATTGATGACGATCCAAAATAAAATTTATTACAACCTTCTTCTATGTTAGGTATCGTATTGAACGTATGAAATGCAATAAGCCCCAAACAATATTCGGCAGAATTCAGCTCAATTGGTGGGTAATAGTTTCTACTTAAAACAGACGTGTTACCTGTTAGGGTGAAAGTACGAGACATGACTAAAAGGACATTATTAAAAATACTTTATTTATAATAAAAATTCGATACATAAATGACCGCAATTATACGTATTAAATTTCTGATATCTATCGTGATTATACCTTATTTCGCTACCCCCAAAATAATTTTGAATTTCTTTAGGTGGTGGTAAGTTACCAAAACTGTCAAAATATTTAACAATATTGCCTTGCTTTCTGTATGCTACCCAATGGGTTCCGGGTCCCGAGTAATTATCCAAATTCACAATTCCACTTTCTCTAAAAAATGGTTTATTCGGTAATTTATCTCGCATAAAAACACCTCTAAAGAATTTAATCTTATATTGTTTATTAAATTTCAAAATGTCCACATCACTAAGTGCTCTGCGGGGTAGCTGACTTAAAAGTTTTTTGAATTACGAAGACAAATTCCAAATCCCTTTCGATATGGCTTTAAGTAGAGCCCTGTTCCTTTTTTCCCCAAGGCTATTGCTTCCATTGTTTTATTATGGCGTTCCGCTTCTTGAAGTTTTTTTGAGGCCGTTTTCGTATCCGAAACTGCTTTAGCAATTGCTGCTGTACCTCCAGCCAAACTTCCCAATGCACTAAGTCCAGCGAAAATGGGGATAAGCGGCAAAACTCCTCCGGTTTTGGGTATCGGAATAATGCGCGGAGTTTTTATCTTCTTTCTTCCACCCACATCGCGTACAGCAGCCCTAGCCGCGGCTAATGCAATATTGGTCCCCTCCTTTAATAAGACTTGTGTTTGCTTACTTTTATTGTTTTTATGCTTGAGTCCTTTAATTGCATATTTTGCTTTTTTTACAACACCACCAGTAAAAGAACGATTTTTGGCATTTTTGTTACAGGATCTTATACCCATACCCATACCCAATTTTCGTTTTACTTTCATAGCCGATGCTACAGCCAAGGCACTCGCTTTTTCACCAAATTTTGCATCTTTTGATTTAAATCTCTGCCATGCAGCCTTTTCTAGAACTTCATCTGCTTTATGACGCTCACCCAAATCCATGTTTTGAGAATAGGAAATATCGTGTTGTTTACAAGCCGCGTCCAAAGGATTTATGCCGAGGTCTTGTCGATTTAATCTTTCCTCCAATTTTGTACCAGGTCCGCAATACTGATACCCGGGAATATGCAACTCAATCGGTAATTTATTTATTAGCGTGTTGATGATTCCTCTTCCAACGTGTGAAGCCATTTGAAAGATTTTTTTAAGAAACAATCATTATATATAGATATGTCGATATTAAAATTTGTTAGTACGATGGAAACTGTAAAACAAAAAGATACCCTGGCGGTGATAAACTTAGATGAGTATGTGGGTCAAGGATTAAATAAAGTGAAGAAGAAACATGGCAATTTATTACCAAACTCGATTCGAGCAATAATATGTGGTCCCTCGAATTGTGGAAAAACGAATGTTATGCTTAGTTTAATCTTTGATCCAAATGGTTTAAAGTTTAAAAATATATACATGTATTCAAAGTCATTGTACCAGCCCAAATACCAGTTACTTAAAGAGGTTATGTGCTCCTTGCCCGAAATTGGATTTTTTCCTTATTCGGAGAATACCGAAATTATTAACATAAATGATGCCAAAGAAAATTCGATTTTTATTTTTGATGATGTGGCCTGTGAAAATCAACAGAAGATGAGAGATTTTTTTTCTATGGGTCGTCATAAAAGTCTCGATTCGTTTTATTTGTGCCAAACTTATACCCGCATACCTAAGCATCTTATCAGAGACAACGCAAATTTCATCATATTATTTAAGCAAGATGATTTGAATTTAAAGCATGTTTATAATGATCACGTGGGTGGTGATATGAAATTTGAAGAATTTAAGGAATTATGCTCGCAATGTTGGAACGAGAAGTTCGGATTTTTTGTAATTGATAAGGAGAGTGATGTTAACAAAGGAAGATATAGAAAATATTTAGACAGATTTTTTACAAAACTTGTTAGTAACAATTAATCCTTTATCGAAACAAGTCATACGTAGACCTGATAAAACCTGTTCAAGACCTGATAAAACCTGATAAAACCTGTTCAAAAGCTGATAAAACCTGTTCAAGACCTGATAAAAGCTGATAAAACCTGTTCAAAAGCTGATAAAACCTGTTCAAAAGCTGATAAAACCTGTTCAAAGCCGATAAAAAGCTGATAAAACCCGATAAAACCTGTTCAGAAGCTGATAAAACCTGATAAAAAGCTGATAAAACCTGTTCAAAACCTGATAAAACCTGTTCAAAACCTGATAAAAGCTGATAAAAAGCTGATAAAACCTGTTCAAGGTCGTACACCTATTTATATAATATTGATAATATCCTGCTAAAATGAATAAGAAAGGCGTTGAGGTTAAGAAAAGTTTAATTAAAATTCAAAGCGACATTAGGAAAAAGGTCCTTGCCTTAAAATTAGGACGATCTGATGCAGAAGAGCAACTGGCTAAATCTTATAAGCCAATCTTAGAGCCATTAAAAAGAATTTTACAGCAGTCAGATAAAATTTCAGTTAAAGCTGAACCGAAGGAGGATTCGAAAGAGGAACCAAAAGAAGAAAAATTGGAAGCGAATAATGATGAATCATCAAGAAATTATAAACGAAAAGCTACTTCTAACAAATATAAAGCACCTGTTAAAACACCAAAATTGACAGATACTGTATATGAGGATGTGGTACATGATGACTTGGATGATTATGTATTTGAGGAAGAGAGACCATTCTATCAATCATATCTTGAAGATGTAAGACCTGAAGTTTATGATCAGTTTTTAGAACAATTTGATGAACTTCCGAAGCAGTACATTAATGGTTTAATGAAAGATACACAAGATGAATATGATACTACCTATGGCATTATATATAACCCACTTACGGAAAAATGGCAAATTGGAAAATCTAACATTGTGTTAAATGGTGCAGATTTGATTATTGAAAAGAAGATCTACAAAGGAACCCCAGGTCTTTATGAACTTTTATTTAAGAAAGATCCTGAGAGATTTAATAATAATGATAAAGAAGCATATAAGGAAATATTGGAAAAGAGTTCTGCACTGAGAAGAAACGGTGATCCAAGTCAGCAAATTAAAGGTTCAAAGTCTTACAAATATCAAAATATAATAAAACCTTTATTTGTCGAACCAACTCTTCCAAACCGACTTCAGAGTTACAGCGGTCCTACAACAAGAGCATCACGAAATAGAATTGGAACCGGCTTTTTGAAATTAACACAAAAACCATTGGAATATGTTTACTGGGACGACCCTAATGAGCTTGTAGATCGATTGTGTTTATTACATGCGTCAAGAGGGGTGGGCAATAATTCTCATGAAAACGAAATTATTAGAATTGAGGAAGAACTTAGAGAGGCAAATTTAATTTTATAATTCACATAAATAGGTGTGCTAGATCAAAAATATCCAGTTATCATTTATGATTGACATCATGAGCGTCGATAAATTTGGACGTCACTTAAAAAATATCAATTCGATAAAACCTGGTCCTCCAGGTCCAGGCTTTTTGTTTACCAGAGATGGGAATTTTAATCTTGAAAACAGACGATTAACAGAACTATCAACACCAATCGATACAATGGATGCAGTAAATAAGAAATTCGTTGATGATTTAGAATTAGAAATAATAAAAAAAATAAATAACTTAAAAACCAATTTAAAAAATGAGCATAATGAAAATATAAACAATATGTTAAAAGATGTTAATAAGTCCATGAGTAAGAAGATTTCTAGTTCTGAGATGAAAACTAATCAGCTTATAGCAAATTTAGAGAAAACTCTCGACTCAGTTTCAAATAAACTTCTCTATGAGATGGATTCAAAAATCGATAAGAGTATAGCAGAAATTAAATCGTACATTCACAATCAATATTTATATCAAGAAAAATGAGCGACGTAAAGCAAGATATTGTAAATGAACTTCATAAACCAGCTAGAAAAAAATTTCAAAGACGAAGAACTATTATAAAGGGCATTGATGATTTATGGCAAGCGGATTTAGCTGAATTTCAACTTTACGCACGGGAAAATAAAGGATTCAAGTATATTTTGGTTGTTATTGATTGTTTTTCTAAATACTTATGGGCTGTTCCTGTAAAAGATAAAAGTGGATCCACCATAACAAACGCGATGATAGCAATATTTAAAATGGGGAGAAAACCTTCAAATTTGCAGACAGATCAAGGCAAAGAATTTTACAATAAAAACTTTTCAAAACTTATGAAAATCAACGGAATAAATCATTATTCAACATTTAGCATCATGAAGGCGTCTATTGCTGAACGTGTTATTCGCACATTAAAGGAAAAAATTTACAAACACTTCAGTTTAGCTGGAAAGTATAAGTGGTGTGATGTTCTAGAAAAAATTATCGAATCTTACAATAATACTAAACACACAACAATAAAAATGAAACCTGCTGACGTTTCAAAGATAAATGAATATATTTTATTAAATACAGTTTATTCTCATATAAAAATAGCCGGACGTGGTAAACTAAATGTTGGTGATGTCGTAAGAATTAGCAAGCAAAAAGCGGTTTTCGACAAAAGTTATTTGGTAAACTGGACCACTGAGATATTTCGTGTAAAAAAAATGAATATAACCAATCCAATAACGTATTTATTAGAGGATATGCAGGGCCAACCCATAAAAGGAGCATTTTACTCGGAGGAATTACAAAAAGTTAAACACGAAGATGCATATCTTGTTGAAAAAATTATTAGAAAAAAGAATGATAAAGTGTTTGTCAAGTGGCTCGGGCTTGATAAAACTCATAATAGCTGGATTAGCAAAAATAATGTTTTGTAGTGTTGAACTTGTTTTCTTGGAACCAAGCACGATTTATTAACTTACTTTTAATGTTATTAAATTTAAATAATTTATTATGATAAAAAATGTTTACTTACCATGTTTAATTTAATTTTAGTTTGTAAATCAGGATAAATAAATTTAAAAATAAAAAAAAATAAAATTTAAATATGCATTTATTTATAAAAGATATAAAAAATAAGACATAAAAATTAAATATAAAAATTAAATATAAAAATTAAACCTTAAAACAAAATAAACATATTTAATACAAACGATTTGTGTGCAAATTTAAATTTAAGAGATCCTCAATTTTTTTCTTTAAAAATGAATTAAACTTAATATACACCTCGCACAAAAATGGTCGAATATCCTCATTTTTATCATCATTGATTTGTGCTAAAATATCAGAATTCTGGACCTCAAACCGATTATCATTCAGGACCCTGCTGTATACTTGGTGGAGGAAATCTTCGAAGGGCTGCCAATTTCGGACTCCCACAATGTTGAACCTCTCCAGATAAAATAGGACCATGTCTTGCAGGTTTTGGAGCGACTGCACCCCCAGATAGAAAGCTATTTTCTCGTCCACGTCAATCCTCTTAAGCTGGGCCCAGTTGCTCTGGATGTTCACCACGTACTCGGTGAGGTTGATAACATCTTCCCCCTTACTGTTCATGGTATTTATCATGTTCGGCACGAAGAATAATAATTCGTTAAAGGTGCTTCGATTGAACCGAACATCATTTTCGTACCCAGTTTTCGATATCAAAACAACTGGCTGGAAGCTGTTGAAGGGATCCACTCCAAATCTAATCACCTTCGATCCGCAGATGTTAAGTGGGTAGACTTCCTCAAATAACAGCCTCCTAGTTTCGTATTTGATCCCATAATCACCGGACTTGGGTTTGTTGAGCTGTGGTGATGGGAACGCGTTTTCTACATCGGCATCAATTTTTTGCAGCTGGGATGGTGTTAACTGCCAATCGTCCTGGAGGAATGAGGATGGTTCGCAAATCTTGAGCTTCCGTTCTTCTGCATTGGAGGTAGAGGGTCTCGGTTTGTAGTATGGATTGAAGTTGGACATCTTTTTCGACACTTTTGAATTCTTCTTGAACATTTTGCTGACTGTTGCTTCTTGGCTGCCGTTGCACGATACAAATTGGAACTATTTTCTGCATAGTAAATGTTCAATATTTATACTGATTTTTTGCAAGATTGCAATTTAAACACCATTCCATTTCACTCATACACATGTCACATAAAAATAAAAATTTAGCAAATAATAAAAATTCCATTGCATACACTTGTTAAATAATTCCCAATTATTGGAATGAAGTATTTTTAATATTTTATATTATGTCCCAATTAATTATAATATGTATTTAACATTACAAATTATTAAAAAAAATATTGATTTTCTTACATCATTCTGAGATATACGCAGTTTACACATTACAAGTTCAATGAAATATTTTATGCTGATTAAGATATTAAATACCTCAGCACTTCAAAACATTGCAAGTTATTTTTTTATACACTACCTACGTTTACATTATTTTGAAATGGATGCATTTTATTGTATAAGTTTAAATAATTCAAAAATGAAAATAAATTTGCTTCCTCTGCATATTAACGTAATTTCAATCACCAAAGTTCTAATATACAACCAATATGATAATCTGGCTCTACGTATAATAATTTTTGGGTTTTTACCAAATTTTAGGATAATTATTGCGTAAATATTTAATAAAAGTAAATTACACACATCCTTGATGAGTTTAATCACCCCACATACCAATGTCTCAGGTAAAATACGATATATATTACATTTCTAACTAAAGAAATGATAACTGCTTGGTGGTCACAACCGCTAAGTCGTTGGAATTAAAAAAACGCAAAACAAAGACTGTGGCTTCGATTCACGGTGGCGAGTGTTTTTTTTAAGCTTTGGTGCTTTGCCGCAAAGTTCAGATGGCGCCACTAGAATCAGTAACTTAAGCTACCGAGTCGCAGATGGCAGCACTTACTTAAGCAGGTAACCAATCAGCGTACTTGGGGTGGGGCAATAATTAGGAAAATGGCCGCCGTCCAATAAAATTAGAGTGGGGCAACTGGAGGACCAATAGGAGCTCAATAAGGAGGAGCTAAGGTGGGGCAGGAACAATCAGACGTCAGGAAGGAGGGGAGAATCGACCAATCAGAGCTCAGGTGGGAGGGATTTAGGTGGGGGGTGGGCGTCACACTCCTTATGGGGACTTTACATGGGAGGCGGGGCTTCCAAATTGTGGATTGTGGATGATCCAGAACCGGTAAATATCCACTACTATAATCGACCGAAAAATTTTAAAACTACATTTCTAATTAGATTTCATGAAAATAAAATTATTTAAACAAAATTTACATTTTTTTATAAAGAAATAAAAAAGTTACAGCAGTTTTTGTTTGATTTTTAAGAAAAACGCATTATTTCTAAAAAATAACGTTTTTTTGATATAATTTTAAAAGTAATCGTCCGAAAAATTTTAAAACTAAATTTCTAATTAGATTTCATGAAAATAAAATTATTTAAACAAAATTTACATTTTTTTATAAAGAAATAAAAAAGTTACAGCAGTTTTTGTTTGATTTTTAAGAAAAACGCATTATTTCTAAAAAATAACGTTTTTTTGGTATAATTTTAAAAATAATCGACAGAAAAATTTTAAAACTACATTTCTAATTAGATATCATGAAAATAAAATTATTTAAACAAAATTTACATTTTTTTATAAAGAAATAAACAGTTTCTGCAGTTTTTGTGTGATTTTTAATAAAAACGTTTTTTGGGTATAATTTTAAAAATAATCGTCCGAAAAATTTTAAAACTACATTTCTAATTAGATTTCATGAAAATAAAATTATTTAAACAAAATTTACAGTTTTTTATTAAGAAATAAAAAAGTTACAGCAGTTTTTGTTTGATTTTTAAGAAAAACGCATTATTTCTAAAAAATAACGTTTTTTTGGTATAATTTTAAAAATAATCGACAGAAAAATTTTAAAACTACATTTCTAATTAGATTTCATGAAAATAAAATTATTTAAACAAAATTTACATTTTTTTATAAAGAAATAAAAAAGTTTCTGCAGTTTTTGTGTGATTTTTAAGAAAAACGCATTATTTCTAAAAAATAACGTTTTTTTGGTATAATTTTAAAAATAATCGACAGAAAATTTTTAAAACTACATTTCTAATTAGATTTCATGAAAATAAAATTATTTAAACAAAATTTACATTTTTTTATAAAGAAATAAAAAAGTTTCTGCAGTTTTTGTGTGATTTTTAAGAAAAACGTTTTTTTGGTATAATTTTAAAAATAATCGACCGAAAAATTTTAAAACTACATTTCTAATTAGATTTCATGAAAATAAAATTATTTAAACAAAATTTACATTTTTTTATAAAGAAATAAAAAAGTTACAGCAGTTTTTGTTTGATTTTTAAGAAAAACGCATTATTTCTAAAAAATAACGTTTTTTTGGTATAATTTTAAAAATAATCGTCCGAAAAATTTAAAAACTACATTTCTAATTAGATTTCATGAAAATAAAATTATTTAAACAAAATTTACATTTTTTTATAAAGAAATAAAAAAGTTTCTGCAGTTTTTGTGTGATTTTTAAGAAAAACGTTTTTTTGGTATAATTTTAAAAATAATCTACCGAAAAATTTTAAAACTACATTTCTAATTAGATATCATGAAAATAAAATTATTTAAACAAAATTTACATTTTTTTATAAAGAAATAAACAGTTTCTGCAGTTTTTGTGTGATTTTTAAGAAAAACGTTTTTTTGGTATAATTTTAAAAATAATCGACCGAAAAATTTTAAAACTACATTTCTAATTAGATTTCATGAAAATAAAATTATTTAAACAAAATTTACATTTTTTTATAAAGAAATAAAAAAGTTACAGCAGTTTTTGTTTGATTTTTAAGAAAAAACGCATTATTTCTAAAAAATAACGTTTTTTTGGTATAATTTTAAAAATAATCGACAGAAAAATTTTAAAACTACATTTCTAATTAGATTTCATGAAAATAAAATTATTTAAACATAATTTACATTTTTTTATAAAGAAATAAAAAAGTTTCTGCAGTTTTTGTGTGATTTTTAAGAAAAACGTTTTCTTGGTATAATTTTAAAAATAATCGACCGAAAAATTTTAAAACTACATTTCTAATTAGATTTCATGAAAATAAAATTATTTAAACAAAATTGACAGTTTTTTATTAAGAAATAAAAAAGTTACAGCAGTTTTTGTTTGATTTTTAAGAAAAACGCATTATTTCTAAAAAATAACGTTTTTTTGGTATAATTTTAAAAATAATCGTCCGAAAAATTTTAAAACTACATTTCTAATTAGATTTCATGAAAATAAAATTATTTAAACAAAATTGACAGTTTTTTATTAAGAAATAAAAAAGTTACAGCAGTTTTTGTTTGATTTTTAAGAAAAACGCATTATTTCTAAAAAATAAGGTTTTTTTGGTATATTTTTAAAAATAATCGTCCGAAAAATTTTAAAACTACATTTCTAATTAGATTTCATGAAAATAAAATTATTTAAACAAAATTTACATTTTTTTATAAAGAAATAAAAAAGTTTCTGCAGTTTTTGTGTGATTTTTAAGAAAAACGTTTTTTTGGTATAATTTTAAAAATAATCGACCGAAAAATTTTAAAACTACATTTCTAATTAGATTTCATGAAAATAAAATTATTTAAACAAAATTTACATTTTTTTATAAAGAAATAAAAAAGTTACAGCAGTTTTTGTTTGATTTTTAAGAAAAACGCATTATTTCTAAAAAATAACGTTTTTTTGGTATAATTTTAAAAATAATCGACCGAAAAATTTTAAAACTACATTTCTAATTAGATTTCATGAAAATAAAATTATTTAAACAAAATTTACATTTTTTTATAAAGAAATAAAAAAGTTACAGCAGTTTTTGTTTGATTTTTAAGAAAAACGCATTATTTCTAAAAAATAACGTTTTTTGTATAATTTTAAAAATAATCGACAGAAAAATTTTAAAACTACATTTCTAATTAGATTTCATGAAAATAAAATTATTTAAACAAAATTTACAGTTTTTTATTAAGAAATAAAAAAGTTTCTGCAGTTTTTGTGTGATTTTTAAGAAAAACGTTTTTTTGGTATAATTTTAAAAATAATCGACCGAAAAATTTTAAAACTACATTTCTAATTAGATTTCATGAAAATAAAATTATTTAAACAAAATTTACATTTTTTTATAAAGAAATAAAAAAGTTACAGCAGTTTTTGTTTGATTTTTAAGAAAAACGCATTATTTCTAAAAAATAAAGTTTTTTTGGTATAATTTTAAAAATAATCGACCGAAAAATTTTAAAACTACATTTCTAATTAGATTTCATGAAAATAAAATTATTTAAACAAAATTTACATTTTTTTATAAAGAAATAAAAAAGTTTCTGCAGTTTTTGTGTGATTTTTAAGAAAAACGTTTTTTTGGTATAATTTTAAAAATAATCGTCCGAAAAATTTTAAAACTACATTTCTAATTAGATTTCATGAAAATAAAATTATTTAAACAAAATTTACAGTTTTTTATTAAGAAATAAAAAAGTTACAGCAGTTTTTGTTTGATTTTTAAGAAAAACGCATTATTTCTAAAAAATAACGTTTTTTTGATATAATTTTAAAAATAATCGTCCGAAAAATTTTAAAACTACATTTCTAATTAGATTTCATGAAAATAAAATTATTTAAACAAAATTTACATTTTTTTATAAAGAAATAAAAAAGTTTCTGCAGTTTTTGTGTGATTTTTAAGAAAAACGTTTTTTTGGTATAATTTTAAAAATAATCTACCGAAAAATTTTAAAACTACATTTCTAATTAGATTTCATGAAAATAAAATTATTTAAACAAAATTTACATTTTTTTATATAGAAATAAAAAAGTTACAGCAGTTTTTGTTTGATTTTTAAGAAAAACGCATTATTTCTAAAAAATAACGTTTTTTTGGTATAATTTTAAAAATTTATTAAAATACTAAGTAAAAATTGATTCTAAATAAAAATAATTTTAAAAATAATCGACAGAAAAATTTTAAAACTACATTTCTAATTATATTTCATGAAAATAAAATTATTTAAACAAAATTTACATTTTTTTATAAAGAAATAAAAAAGTTTCTGCAGTTTTTGTGTGATTTTTAAGAAAAACGTTTTTTTTGGTATAATTTTTAAAATAATCGTCCGAAAAATTTTAAAACTACATTTCTAATTAGATTTCATGAAAATAAAATTATTTAAACAAAATTTACATTTTTTTATTAAGAAATAAAAAAGTTACAGCAGTTTTTGTTTGATTTTTAAGAAAAACGCATTATTTCTAATAAATAACGTTTTTTTGGTATAATTTTAAAAATAATCGTCCGAAAAATTTTAAAACTACATTTCTAATTAGATTTCATGAAAATAAAATTATTTAAACAAAATTTACAGTTTTTTATAAAGAAATAAAAAAGTTTCTGCAGTTTTTGTGTGATTTTTAAGAAAAACGTTTTTTTGGTATAATTTTAAAAATAATCGTCCGAAAAATTTTAAAACTACATTTCTAATTAGATTTCATGAAAATAAAATTATTTAAACAAAATTTACAGTTTTTTATTAAGAAATAAAAAAGTTACAGCAGTTTTTGTTTGATTTTTAAGAAAAACGCATTATTTCTAAAAAATAACGTTTTTTTGATATAATTTTAAAAGTAATCATCCGAAAAATTTTAAAACTACATTTCTAATTAGATTTCATGAAAATAAAATTATTTAAACAAAATTTACATTTTTTTATAAAGAAATAAAAAAGTTTCTGCAGCTTTTGTGTGATTTTAAGAAAAACGTTTTTTTGGTATAATTTTAAAAATAATCGACCGAAAAATTTTAAAACTACATTTCTAATTAGATTTCATGAAACTAAAATTATTTAAACAAAATTTACATTTTTTTATAAAGAAATAAAAAAGTTTCTGCAGTTTTTGTTTGATTTTTAAGAAAAACGCATTATTTCTAAAAAATAACGTTTTATTGGTATAATTTTAAAAATAATCGAAAGAAAAATTTTAAAACTACATTTCTAATTAGATTTCATGAAAATAAAATTATTTAAACAAAATTTACATTTTTTTATATAGAAATAAAAAAGTTACAGCAGTTTTTGTTTGATTTTTAAGAAAAACGCATTATTTCTAAAAAATAACGTTTTTTTGGTATAATTTTAAAAATAATCGACAGAAAAATTTTAAAACTACATTTCTAATTAGATTTCATGAAAATAAAATTATTTAAACAAAATTTACATTTTTTTATAAAGAAATAAAAAAGTTTCTGCAGTTTTTGTGTGATTTTTAAGAAAAACGTTTTTTTGGTATAATTTTAAAAATAATCGACCGAAAAATTTTAAAACTACATTTCTAATTAGATTTCATGAAATTAAAATTATTTAAATAAAATTTACATTTTTTTATAAAGAAATAAAAAAGTTACAGCAGTTTTTGTTTGATTTTTAAGAAAAACGCATTATTTCTAAAAAATAAAGTTTTTTTAATATAATTTTAAAAGTAATCGTCCGAAAAATTTTAAAACTACATTTCTAATTAGATTTCATGAAAATAAAATTATTTAAACAAAATTTACATTTTTTTATAAAGAAATAAAAAAGTTTCTGCAGTTTTTGTGTGATTTTTAAGAAAAACGTTTTTTTGGTATAATTTTAAAAATAATCGACCGAAAAATTTTAAAACTACATTTCTAATTAGATTTCATGAAAATAAAATTATTTAAACAAAATTTACATTTTTTTATAAAGAAATAAAAAAGTTACAGCAGTTTTTGTTTGATTTTTAAGAAAAACGCATTATTTCTAAAAAATAACGTTTTTTTGATATAATTTTAAAAGTAATCGTCCGAAAAATTTTAAAACTACATTTCTAATTAGATTTCATGAAAATAATATTATTTAAACAAAATTTACATTTTTTTATAAAGAAATAAAAAAGTTTCTGCAGTTTTTGTGTGATTTTTAAGAAAAACGTTTTTTTGGTATAATTTTAAAAATAATCGACCGAAAAATTTTAAAACTACATTTCTAATTAGATTTCATGAAAATAAAATTATTTAAACAAAATTTACATTTTTTTATAAAGAAATAAAAAAGTTACAGCAATTTTTGTTTGATTTTTAAGAAAAACGCATTATTTCTAAAAAATAACGTTTTTTTGATATAATTTTAAAAGTAATCGTCCGAAAAATTTTAAAACTACATTTCTAATTAGATTTCATGAAAATAAAATTATTTAAACAAAATTTACATTTTTTTATAAAGAAATAAAAAAGTTTCTGCAGTTTTTGTGTGATTTTTAAGAAAAACGTTTTTTTGGTATAATTTTAAAAATAATCGACCGAAAAAATTTAAAACTACATTTCTAATTAGATTTCATGAAAATAAAATTATTTAAACAAAATTTACATTTTTTTATAAAGAAATAAAAAAGTTACAGCAGTTTTTGTTTGATTTTTAAGATAAACGCATTATTTCTAAAAAATAACGTTTTTTTGGTATAATTTTAAAAATAATCGACAGAAAAATTTTAAAACTACATTTCTAATTAGATTTCATGAAAATAAAATTATTTAAACAAAATTTACATTTTTTTATAAAGAAATAAAAAAGTTTCTGCAGTTTTTGTGTGATTTTTAAGAAAAACGTTTTTTTGGTATAATTTTAAAAATAATCGTCCGAAAAATTTTAAAACTACATTTCTAATTAGATTTCATGAAAATAAAATTATTTAAACAAAATTTACATTTTTTTATAAAGAAATAAAAAAGTTACAGCAGTTTTTGTTTGATTTTTAAGAAAAACGCATTATTTCTAAAAAATAACGTTTTTTTGATATAATTTTAAAAGTAATCGTCCGAAAAATTTTAAAACTACATTTCTAATTAGATTTCATAAAAATAAAATTATTTAAACAAAATTTACATTTTTTTATAAAGAAATAAAAAAGTTACAGCAGTTTTTGTTTGATTTTTAAGAAAAACGCATTATTTCTAAAAAATAACGTTTTTTTGATATAATTTTAAAAGTAATCGTCCGAAAAATTTTAAAACTACATTTCTAATTAGATTTCATGAAAATAAAATTATTTAAACAAAATTTACATTTTTTTATAAAGAAATAAAAAAGTTTCTGCAGTTTTTGTGTGATTTTTAAGAAAAACGTTTTTTTGGTATAATTTTAAAAATAATCGACCGAAAAATTTTAAAACTACATTTCTAATTAGATTTCATGAAAATAAAATTATTTAAACAAAATTTACATTTTTTTATAAAGAAATAAAAAAGTTACAGCAGTTTTTGTTTGATTTTTAAGAAAAACGCATTATTTCTAAAAAATAACGTTTTTTTGGTATAATTTCAAAAATAATAGACAGAAAAATTTTAAAACTACATTTCTAATTAGATTTCATGAAAATAAAATTATTTAAACAAAATTTACATTTTCTTATAAAGAAATAAAAAAGTTTCTGCAGTTTTTGTGTGATTTTTAAGAAAAACGTTTTTTTGGTATAATTTTAAAAATAATCGACCGAAAAAATTTAAAACTACATTTCTAATTAGATTTCATGAAAATAAAATTATTTAAACAAAATTTACATTTTTTTATAAAGAAATAAAAAAGTTACAGCAGTTTTTGTTTGATTTTTAAGAAAAACGCATTATTTCTAAAAAATAACGTTTTTTTGATATAATTTTAAAAGTAATCGTCCGAAAAATTTTAAAACTACATTTCTAATTAGATTTCATGAAAATAAAATTATTTAAACAAAATTTACATTTTTTTATAAAGAAATAAAAAAGTTTCTGCAGTTTTTGTGTGATTTTTAAGAAAAACGCATTATTTCTAAAAAATAACGTTTTTTTGGTATAATTTTAAAAATAATCGACAGAAAAATTTTAAAACTACATTTCTAATTAGATTTCATGAAAATAAAATTATTTAAACAAAATTTACAGTTTTTTATTAAGAAATAAAAAAGTTACAGCAGTTTTTGTTTGATTTTTAAGAAAAACGCATTATTTCTAAAAAATATGTTTTTTTGGTATAATTTTAAAAATAATCGTCCGAAAAATTATAAAACTACATTTCTAATTAGATTTCATGAAAATAAAATTATTTAAACAAAATTTACATTTTTTTATAAAGAAATAAAAAAGTTTCTGCAGTTTTTGTGTGATTCTTAAGAAAAACGTTTTTTTGGTATAATTTTAAAAATAATCGACCGAAAAATTTTAAAACTGCATTTCTAATTAGATTTCATGAAAATAAAACTATTTAAACAAAATTTACATTTTTTTATAAAGAAATAAAAAAGTTACAGCAGTTTTTGTTTGATTTTTAAGAAAATCGCATTATTTCTAAAAAATAACGTTTTTTTGGTATAATTTTAAAAATAATCGACAGCAAAATTTTAAAACTACATTTCTAATTAGATTTCATGAAAATAAAATTATTTAAACAAAATTTACATTTTTTTATAAAGAAATAAAAAAGTTTCTGCAGTTTTTGTGTGATTTTTAAGAAAAACGTTTTTTTGGTATAATTTTTAAAATAATCGACCGAAAAATTTTAAAACTACATTTCTAATTAGATTTCATAAAAATAAAATTATTTAAACAAAATTTACATTTTTTTATAAAGAAATAAAAAAGTTACAGCAGTTTTTGTTTGATTTTTAAGAAAAACGCATTATTTCTAAAAAATAACGTTTTTTTGGTATAATTTTAAAAATAATCGACAGAAAAATTTTAAAACTACATTTCTAATTAGATTTCATGAAAATAAAATTATTTTAACATAATTTACATTTTTTTATAAAGAAATAAAAAAGTTTCTGCAGTTTTTGTGCGATTTTTAAGAAAAACGTTTTTTTGGTATAATTTTAAAAATAATCAACCGAAAAATTTTAAAACTACATTTCTAATTAGATTTCATGAAAATAAAATTATTTAAACAAAATTTACATTTTTTTATAAAGAAATAAAAAAGTTACAGCAGTTTTTGTTTGATTTTTAAGAAAAACGCATTATTTCAAAAAAATAACGTGTTTTTGATATAATTTTAAAAGTAATCGTCCGAAAAATTTTAAAACTACATTTCTAATTAGATTTCATTAAAATAAAATTATTTAAACAAAATTTACATTTTTTTATTAAGAAATAAAAAAGTTTCTGCAGTTTTTGTGTGATTTTTAAGAAAAACGTTTTTTTGGTATAATTTTAAAAATAATCGACCGAAAAATTTTAAAACTACATTTCTAATTAGATTTCATGAAAATAAAATTATTTAAACAAAATTTACATTTTTTTATAAAGAAATAAAAAAGTTACAGCAGTTTTTGTTTGATTTTTAAGAAAAACGCATTATTTCTAAAAAATAAAGTTTTTTTAATATAATTTTAAAAGTAATCGTCCGAAAAATTTTAAAACTACATTTCTAATTAGATTTCATGAAAATAAAATTATTTAAACAAAATTTACATTTTTTTATAAAGAAATAAAAAAGTTTCTGCAGTTTTTGTGTGATTTTTAAGAAAAACGTTTTTTTGGTATAATTTTAAAAATAATCGACCGAAAAATTTTAAAACTACATTTCTAATTAGATTTCATGAAAATAAAATTATTTAAACAAAATTTACATTTTTTTATAAAGAAATAAAAAAGTTACAGCAGTTTTTGTTTGATTTTTAAGAAAAACGCATTATTTCTAAAAAATAACGTTTTTTTGATATAATTTTAAAAGTAATCGTCCGAAAAATTTTAAAACTACATTTCTAATTAGATTTCATGAAAATAATATTATTTAAACAAAATTTACATTTTTTTATAAAGAAATAAAAAAGTTTCTGCAGTTTTTGTGTGATTTTTAAGAAAAACGTTTTTTTGGTATAATTTTAAAAATAATCGACCGAAAAATTTTAAAACTACATTTCTAATTAGATTTCATGAAAATAAAATTATTTAAACAAAATTTACATTTTTTTATAAAGAAATAAAAAAGTTACAGCAATTTTTGTTTGATTTTTAAGAAAAACGCATTATTTCTAAAAAATAACGTTTTTTTGATATAATTTTAAAAGTAATCGTCCGAAAAATTTTAAAACTACATTTCTAATTAGATTTCATGAAAATAAAATTATTTAAACAAAATTTACATTTTTTTATAAAGAAATAAAAAAGTTTCTGCAGTTTTTGTGTGATTTTTAAGAAAAACGTTTTTTTGGTATAATTTTAAAAATAATCGACCGAAAAAATTTAAAACTACATTTCTAATTAGATTTCATGAAAATAAAATTATTTAATAAAATTTACATTTTTTTATAAAGAAATAAAAAAGTTACAGCAGTTTTTGTTTGATTTTTAAGCTAAACGCATTATTTCTAAAAAATAACGTTTTTTTGGTATAATTTTAAAAATAATCGACAGAAAAATTTTAAAACTACATTTCTAATTAGATTTCATGAAAATAAAATTATTTAAACAAAATTTACATTTTTTTATAAAGAAATAAAAAAGTTTCTGCAGTTTTTGTGTGATTTTTAAGAAAAACGTTTTTTTGGTATAATTTTAAAAATAATCGTCCGAAAAATTTTAAAACTACATTTCTAATTAGATTTCATGAAAATAAAATTATTTAAACAAAATTTACAGTTTTTTATTAAGAAATAAAAAAGTTACAGCAGTTTTTGTTTGATTTTTAAGAAAAACGCATTATTTCTAAAAAATATGTTTTTTTGGTATAATTTTAAAAATAATCGTCCGAAAAATTTTAAAACTACATTTCTAATTAGATTTCATGAAAATAAAATTATTTAAACAAAATTTACATTTTTTTATAAAGAAATAAAAAAGTTACAGCAGTTTTTGTTTGATTTTTAAGAAAAACGCATTATTTCTAAAAAATAACGTTTTTTTGATATAATTTTAAAAGTAATCGTCCGAAAAATTTTAAAACTACATTTCTAATTAGATTTCATAAAAATAAAATTATTTAAACAAAATTTACATTTTTTTATAAAGAAATAAAAAAGTTACAGCAGTTTTTGTTTGATTTTTAAGAAAAACGCATTATTTCTAAAAAATAACGTTTTTTTGATATAATTTTAAAAGTAATCGTCCGAAAAATTTTAAAACTACATTTCTAATTAGATTTCAAATAAAAATTATTACAATCAAAAGTCACAAGTCACGAAATTTTTACTCCAGTTTTTTTATTGATCTATTAACTTTTAAAATATTTTATAAGAACAGTACCTTCTTTTTGGACATATTATACATTATTAGTATTAAAGATTTGGAAAATTTATTCAAATACTGGTCTACCAAAGATTTAAAAATATTTTTTGAACCATTGTCACTGTCACAATAATATCCATATATTTTTATATGTTTTTATATATACATGAAGAAAACTAGAAATTGCGAGCTATGTGGGAAAGAAAATTTAAGTAATTCAGGATGGTTAAAACACAAGGGAAGTAATGTTTGTTTGAAAGAACAGTTTAAATTGGAAAAAGCTAGAAATCTTAATTTAACTGATAATGTTAATAATACTTTTCAAGATGCTTCTTTTAAAGAAAATTTATTTTTAAAATTAGGTAATCTACGTCATTCAACTAAACTTTTGCGTAGAATTCCAAAAGGTGTTCGCTACCAAGTTTCTGTAGCATTTACTGATGTATTGCAATCATGTATTAGCAAAAATGATACAGAATCTTGGTTTGGTTTACTTACTTTTTCTTATGGAGCTTTTTGTTTAAATAACTTTTCGGAGAATACTTCTTTGTCCAGTAAAATTAAAAAGAATTTGACAAATTTGAAAAATTTACAACTTAATGAACCAGTTATTGATTTAAATAAGAAAACTAAAAGGAAACCTGATTTAAAATCATTAGTTGAATTTAAATTAAATGACGGAGATCTGAGTGGAGCCGTTCGACTTTTATCTTCAACTGATTCTATAGCTGGTTATTCTACTGATGTTTATGAAATTTTAAAATCCAAACATACAAATACTAATAATAGTTCAATCTGTCCCCCATTTCCAAAAAGTGAAGATAATTTATTTGACTCAATTACATCAGATGAGGTGAAAGAAGCTATTAATTCATTTCCTAATGGGTCAGCTGGTGGCCTGGATGGTTTAAGACCACAACACTTGAAAGACCTAAGTTCAAAGGCAATTGGTGATATTTCAATTAAAGTAAACACTCATTTGGCTAGCTTAATTACTTTAATGTTAAATGGAAAAATACCAGATGAAATTTGTCCTTTATTATATGGTGCTAGTTTAACAGCTTTATACAAAAAGGATGGAGGAATACGCCCTATTGCTGTTGGAAATACTATCCGCAGATTAGCTTGCAAGATAGTTAGTAGAAGAGTTTCGAATTTTATGGGTCAAATTTTAAGACCAAATCAATTGGGATATGCATCAAAAGGTGGAATGGAAGCTGCAATTCATGCTACCAGGTATTATTTAAAAAATTCCTCGGAGTTGCAGGTTCTTCTAAAACTTGATTTTTTTAATGCGTTTAATTGTGTTTGTCGTAATAAACTATTAATTACTGCTCATAAATATTTACCTCAGTATTATAGTTTTATTTGGCAAATGTATAGAAACCAATCGAAACTACTTTTTGGAAATAATTTTCTTGATTCATCATCTGGTGTTCAGCAAGGAGATCCCATTGGTCCTCTTTTATTTTGTCTTGCAATTCAGGATATTATTAGTTCTTTAAAGTCGCCTATTAATATTTGGTATTTAGATGATGGAACTATAGCAGGACCTATAAATATGATTCAAGAGGATTTAACGAAAATTATTCATTTGGGACAGGAAATGGGTTTAAAATTAAACATGTCTAAATGTGAAGCTTATATTTTTGGTGGGAATAGTATTTTAACTAATCAAGCTATTTATGATGTTAGAAAATTTGCTCCTGATATAAGATTCACAAAGAAAGAAGATCTTTCACTTTTAGGTTCCCCCATTTTTGATGAAGCAATATCAAATATATTTGATGAAAAGATCAAAGCTATCAAACTGCTTACTAAGCGTTTGTTTATCTTAAATGCACACCATAGTCTTTTCATTTTAAAAAATTGCTTGGGAGTCTCAAAAGTTTTACATATTTTAAGATGTTGTGAGATTTGGAAAAAAAAAGAAAAGTTATTGGAGTTTGATAAGATTTTACGTTCAAGTTTTGTAGGAATTACTAATTGTAATTTGAGCGAGTCTCAATGGAGTCAAACTACTCTTCCAGTAAATTTAGGTGGAATTGGTATTAGAAGTACAGTTGAACTTGCTCTCCCAGCTTTTTTAGCTTCAGTTCACTCTGTACATAATCTAGTTTTAACTATTGTTCCTAAATTTGATTTGGATAAGTTAACATCAGAAGCTATAAATGAATGGTTTTTAAAAACTGATTTGGTTGCTCCTAAAAATAAAAATTCACAAAAAGAATGGGATACTCATTTAGTTGATAGGAAATGTAAACAAATAATTTCAATTGCAAATTTAGAAGATAAAGCCCGACTACAAGCTTTAACTGTTAGAGAAGCTGGATCCTGGTTACATGCCTTTCCTATTGCTAGTGTGGGTAACTTTTTAGATGATGACAGTTTAAGAATTGCAATTGGTTTACGTCTTGGCACTAATTTATGTTGTCAATATAAATGCAAATGTGGCGTTTTAGTTGATGAGCTTGGGCATCATGGTCTTAGTTGCAATAAAACTTGTGGTAGATATAGTAGACACTCTGCATTAAATGATATAATAAAACGCGCTTTTATTTCTTGCAATATACCTGCAATATTAGAACCACCAGGATTATTACGCAATGACGGAAAAAGACCAGATGGTATGACTTTAATGCCGTGGAAAAATGGAAAGGCACTTGTTTGGGATGTTACTTGCGTTAACTCTTTAGCTGATTCTTATATAGCGTCTTCAATTACCTCTATTGGTTCTGCTGCACAAGAAGCTGAAAAACGAAAAATTTCAAAATATAAAGATTTGGAAGGCAAATTTATATTTTATCCTCTTGGTTTTGAAACGTTTGGTCCTTGGGGTTCTTCTTCAAAATCTTTAATTACTGCTATAGGAAAATTAATTTCAAAAAGAACTGGCGAAGATCGTGCCACGGAATATCTTCGTCAAAGAATCGGAATCGAAATTCAACGAGGAAATGCTTCATCTATATTAAATACTATTCCTAATTCGGGAGGTTTAGATGAAATATTTTATTCTTTAAATATAAATAAGAGTAAAGACATAAAAGAAATTAATAAACCTAATGCGAATGGTGTTATTTCAATTAAAGAAATTAAGGATCTTTTATCATCTCCAAGACTAAATTGTTCATCAATATCCCAAAATACGAGAAACACTGAAAGTTCCCAGCGAAATTCAACTGAGAAAGAAGCTTTTAATATTCTGCCAAGCAGGAGGAATTTGGACGAGGAAAAAGAACTAAATAACCGCGCTAGTCCAATGAATCAGATGGGACTAAATGGTTTAAAAAATATCGGAAATACCTGCTTCATGAATTCTGTCATTCAGTGCCTTTCCAATACGAAGCCTCTACTAGAATATCTTAAAAAAGATGTATATGTAAGTGATATTAACACCACCATCTCGGCGATGAAAGGAGCATTGATCAAAGCATTCGCGCAAGTCATAAAAGAATTGTGGTCAGAGGATTCATCGAATCATGTTGTAAATACAACATCCCTAAAATCGCAAATACAACGTTTTGCACCTCGCTTTATAGGGTACTCACAGCAGGATGCTCAAGAATTTCTCAGGAATTTATTAGAAGGTTTACACGAAGATGTCAATAGGGTCACCACCAAACTAACACCTATTCACACTGAAATTGATGAAAAATTAAATGATTCGGAGAAAGCAATAGAGTCTTGGCAAAGGTATTTACGAAGAGAAAATTCTAAGGTGGTGGATATTTTTGTTGGGCAGTTTAAGTCGACACTTATCTGCACACACTGTGGTCACTGTTCAGTTTCATTTGATCCATTCTGGGACTTGTCGCTTCCCATACCTCAAAAAAAAGAGCCTATAGGACTTTTACAGTGCCTTGATAGTTTTACCAGAGAGGAAACCTTGGATGGTGATGAAAAACCTACATGTTTGAAGTGTAAAAAGCGAAGAAAATGTACAAAATCTTTTAAGATCCACAAGTTCCCTAAAATATTAGTAATCCATTTGAAAAAATTTTCGCCAACAGAAAGGTTTAGGAGAAAATTGAATGTTGATTTTCCTCTGGAGAGTTTGGATATGACGATTTACGCTGCTGAACCACATACACAATGCCGATACAATTTATATGCTCTGAGTAACCACAGCGGCACAACATACAGTGGCCATTACACTGCTTATTGTCGTCACTCTTATTCACAAAAATGGCATAAATATAATGATTCAAGAGTAACGACCATTTCTGCGAAAAACACAGTTAGTGGTGAGGCATACATATTATTTTATGAGCTGGAAGGGAACTACTAGATTTTTATTTATTTATAATAATTATTTGTAATTTTTACTTTTTATTTATATAATTTTTTGCATCACAATTGAATTGGCAATAAAGCGACAGAATTATTAGATTTCATGAAAATAAAATTATTTAAACAAAATTTACATTTTTTTATAAAGAAATAAAAAAGTTTCTGCAGTTTTTGTGTGATTTTTAAGAAAAACGTTTTTTTGGTATAATTTTAAAAATAATCGACCGAAAAATTTTAAAACTACATTTCTAATTAGATTTCATGAAAATAAAATTATTTAAACAAAATTTACATTTTTTTATAAAGAAATAAAAAAGTTACAGCAGTTTTTGTTTGATTTTTAAGAAAAACGCATTATTTCTAAAAAATAACGTTTTTTTGGTATAATTTCAAAAATAATAGACAGAAAAATTTTAAAACTACATTTCTAATTAGATTTCATGAAAATAAAATTATTTAAACAAAATTTACATTTTTTTATAAAGAAATAAAAAAGTTTCTGCAGTTTTTGTGTGATTTTTAAGAAAAACGTTTTTTTGGTATAATTTTAAAAATAATCGACCGAAAAAATTTAAAACTACATTTCTAATTAGATTTCATGAAAATAAAATTATTTAAACAAAATTTACATTTTTTTATAAAGAAATAAAAAAGTTACAGCAGTTTTTGTTTGATTTTTAAGAAAAACGCATTATTTCTAAAAAATAACGTTTTTTTGATATAATTTTAAAAGTAATCGTCCGAAAAATTTTAAAACTACATTTCTAATTAGATTTCATGAAAATAAAATTATTTAAACAAAATTTACATTTTTTTATAAAGAAATAAAAAAGTTTCTGCAGTTTTTGTGTGATTTTTAAGAAAAACGCATTATTTCTAAAAAATAACGTTTTTTTGGTATAATTTTAAAAATAATCGACAGAAAAATTTTAAAACTACATTTCTAATTAGATTTCATGAAAATAAAATTATTTAAACAAAATTTACAGTTTTTTATTAAGAAATAAAAAAGTTACAGCAGTTTTTGTTTGATTTTTAAGAAAAACGCATTATTTCTAAAAAATATGTTTTTTTGGTATAATTTTAAAAATAATCGTCCGAAAAATTATAAAACTACATTTCTAATTAGATTTCATGAAAATAAAATTATTTAAACAAAATTTACATTTTTTTATAAAGAAATAAAAAAGTTTCTGCAGTTTTTGTGTGATTCTTAAGAAAAACGTTTTTTTGGTATAATTTTAAAAATAATCGACCGAAAAATTTTAAAACTGCATTTCTAATTAGATTTCATGAAAATAAAATTATTTAAACAAAATTTACATTTTTTTATAAAGAAATAAAAAAGTTACAGCAGTTTTTGTTTGATTTTTAAGAAAATCGCATTATTTCTAAAAAATAACGTTTTTTTGGTATAATTTTAAAAATAATCGACAGCAAAATTTTAAAACTACATTTCTAATTAGATTTCATGAAAATAAAATTATTTAAACAAAATTTACATTTTTTTATAAAGAAATAAAAAAGTTTCTGCAGTTTTTGTGTGATTTTTAAGAAAAACGTTTTTTTGGTATAATTTTTAAAATAATCGACCGAAAAATTTTAAAACTACATTTCTAATTAGATTTCATAAAAATAAAATTATTTAAACAAAATTTACATTTTTTTATAAAGAAATAAAAAAGTTACAGCAGTTTTTGTTTGATTTTTAAGAAAAACGCATTATTTCTAAAAAATAACGTTTTTTTGGTATAATTTTAAAAATAATCGACAGAAAAATTTTAAAACTACATTTCTAATTAGATTTCATGAAAATAAAATTATTTTAACATAATTTACATTTTTTTATAAAGAAATAAAAAAGTTTCTGCAGTTTTTGTGCGATTTTTAAGAAAAACGTTTTTTTGGTATAATTTTAAAAATAATCAACCGAAAAATTTTAAAACTACATTTCTAATTAGATTTCATGAAAATAAAATTATTTAAACAAAATTTACATTTTTTTATAAAGAAATAAAAAAGTTACAGCAGTTTTTGTTTGATTTTTAAGAAAAACGCATTATTTCAAAAAAATAACGTTTTTTTGATATAATTTTAAAAGTAATCGTCCGAAAAATTTTAAAACTACATTTCTAATTAGATTTCATTAAAATAAAATTATTTAAACAAAATTTACATTTTTTTATTAAGAAATAAAAAAGTTTCTGCAGTTTTTGTGTGATTTTTAAGAAAAACGTTTTTTTGGTATAATTTTAAAAATAATCGACCGAAAAATTTTAAAACTACATTTCTAATTAGATTTCATGAAAATAAAATTATTTAAACAAAATTTACATTTTTTTATAAAGAAATAAAAAAGTTACAGCAGTTTTTGTTTGATTTTTAAGAAAAACGCATTATTTCTAAAAAATAACGTTTTTTTGATATAATTTTAAAAGTAATCGTCGGAAAAATTTTAAAACTACATTTCTAATTAGATTTCATGAAAATAATATTATTTAAACAAAATTTACATATTTTTATAAAGAAATAAAAAAGTTTCTGCAGTTTTTGTGTGATTTTTAAGAAAAACGTTTTTTTGGTATAATTTTAAAAATAATCGACCGAAAAATTTTAAAACTACATTTCTAATTAGATTTCATGAAAATAAAATTATTTAAACAAAATTAACATTTTTTTATAAAGAAATAAAAAAGTTACAGCAGTTTTTGTTTGATTTTTAAGAAAAACGCATTATTTCTAAAAAATAACGTTTTTTTGGTATAATTTTAAAAATAATCGACAGAAAAATTTTAAAACTACATATCTAATTAGATTTTATGAAAATAAAATTATTTAAACAAAATTTACTATTTTTTATAAAGAAATAAAAAAGTTACAGCAGTTTTTGTTTGATTTTTAAGAAAAACGCATTATTTCTAAAAAATAACGTTTTTTTGGTATAATATTAAAAATAATCGACAGAAAAATTTTAAAACTACATTTCTAATTAGATTTCATGAAAATAAAATTATTTAAACAAAATTTACATTTTTTTATAAAGAAATAAAAAAGTTTCTGCAGTTTTTGTGTGATTTTTAAGAAAAACGTTTTTTTGGTATAATTTTAAAAATAATCGACCGAAAAATTTTAAAACTACATTTCTAATTAGATTTCATGAAAATAAAATTATTTAATCAAAATTTACAGTTTTTTATTAAGAAATAAAAAAGTTACAGCAGTTTTTGTTTGATTTTTAAGAAAAACGCATTATTTCTAAAAAATAACGTTTTTTTGGTATAATTTTAAAAATAATCGTCCGAAAAATTTTAAAACTACATTTCTAATTAGATTTCATGAAAATAAAATTATTTCAACAAAATTTACATTTTTTTATAAAGAAATAAAAAAGTTTCTGCAGTTTTTGTGTGATTTTTAAGAAAAATGTTTTTTTGGTATAATTTTAAAAATAATCGACCGAAAAATTTTAAAACTACATTTCTAATTAGATTTCATGAAAATAAAATTATTTAAACAAAATTTACATTTTTTTATAAAGACATAAAAAAGTTACAGCAGTTTTTGTTTGATTTTTAAGAAAAACGCATTATTTCTAAAAAATAACGTTTTTTTGGTATAATTTTAAAAATAATCGACAGAAAAATTTTAAAACTACATTTCTAATTAGATTTCATGAAAATAAAATTATTTAAAGAAAATTTACATTTTTTTATAAAGAAATAAAAAAGTTTCTGCAGTTTTTGTGTGATTTTTAAGAAAAACGTTTTTTTGGTATAATTTTAAAAATAATTGACCGAAAAATTTTAAAACTGCATTTCTAATTAGATTTCATGAAAATAAAATTATTTAAACAAAATTTACATTTTTTTATAAAGAAATAAAAAAGTTACAGCAGTTTTTGTTTGATTTTTAAGAAAAACGCATTATTTCTAAAAAATAACGTTTTTTTGGTATAATTTTAAAAATAATCGACAGAAAAATTTTAAAACTACATTTCTAATTAGATTTCATGAAAATAAAATTATTTAAACAAAATTTACATTTTTTTATAAAGAAATAAAAAAGTTACAGCAGTTTTTGTTTGATTTTTAAGAAAAACGCATTATTTCTAAAAAATAACGTTTTTTTGGTATAATTTTAAAAATAATCGACAGAAAAATTTTAAAACTACATTTCTAATTAGATTTCATGAAAATAAAATTATTTAAACAAAATTTACATTTTTTTATAAAGAAATAAAAAAGTTTCTGCAGTTTTTGTGTGATTTTTAAGAAAAACGTTTTTTTGGTATAATTTTAAAAATAATTGACCGAAAAATTTTAAAACTGCATTTCTAATTAGATTTCATGAAAATAAAATTATTTAAACAAAATTTACATTTTTTTATAAAGAAATAAAAAAGTTACAGCAGTTTTTGTTTGATTTTTAAGAAAAACGCATTATTTCTAAAAAATAACGTTTTTTTGGTATAATTTTAAAAATAATCGACAGAAAAATTTTAAAACTACATTTCTAATTAGATTTCATGAAAATAAAATTATTTAAACAAAATTATAATTTTAAAAATAATCGTCCGAAAAATTTTAAAACTACATTTCTAATTAGATTTCATGAAAATAAAATTATTTAAACAAAATTTACAGTTTTTTATTAAGAAATAAAAAAGTTACAGCAGTTTTTGTTTGATTTTTAAGAAAAACGCATTATTTCTAAAAAATAACGTTTTTTTGGAATAATTTTAAAAATAATCGACAGAAAAATTTTAAAACTACATTTCTAATTAGATTTCATGAAAATAAAATTATTTAAACAAAATTTACATTTTTTTATAAAGAAATAAAAAAGTTTCTGCAGTTTTTGTGTGATTTTTAAGAAAAACGTTTTTTTGGTATAAATTTAAAAATAATCGTCCGAAAAATTTTAAAACTACATTTCTAATTAGATTTCATGAAAATAAAATTATTTAAACAAAATTTACAGTTTTTTATTAAGAAATAAAAAAGTTACAGCAGTTTTTGTTTGATTTTTAAGAAAAACGCATTATTTCTAAAAAATAACGTTTTTTTGGAATAATTTTAAAAATAATCGACAGAAAAATTTTAAAACTACATTTCTAATTAGATTTCATGAAAATAAAATTATTTAAACAAAATTTACATTTTTTTATAAAGAAATAAAAAAGTTTCTGCAGTTTTTGTGTGATTTTTAAGAAAAACGTTTTTTTGGTATAAATTTAAAAATAATCGTCCGAAAAATTTTAAAACTACATTTCTAATTAGATTTCATGAAAATAAAATTATTTAAACAAAATTTACAGTTTTTTATTAAGAAATAAAAAAGTTACAGCAGTTTTTGTTTGATTTTTAAGAAAAACGCATTATTTCTAAAAAATAACGTTTTTTTGATATAATTTTAAAAGTAATCGTCCGAAAAATTTTAAAACTACATTTCTAATTAGATTTCATGAAAATAATATTATTTAAACAAAATTTACATTTTTTTATAAAGAAATAAAAAAGTTTCTGCAGTTTTTGTGTGATTTTTAAGAAAAACGTTTTTTTGGTATAATTTTAAAAATAATCGACCGAAAAATTTTAAAACTACATTTCTAATTAGATTTTATGAAAATAAAATTATTTAAACAAAATTAACATTTTTTTATAAAGAAATAAAAAAGTTACAGCAGTTTTTGTTTGATTTTTAAGAAAAACGCATTATTTCTAAAAAATAACGTTTTTTTGGTATAATTTTAAAAATAATTGACAGAAAAATTTTAAAACTACATATCTAATTAGATTTTATGAAAATAAAATTATTTAAACAAAATTTACTATTTTTTATAAAGAAATAAAAAAGTTACAGCAGTTTTTGTTTGATTTTTAAGAAAAACGCATTATTTCTAAAAAATAACGTTTTTTTGGTATAATTTTAAAAATAATCGTCCGAAAAATTTTAAAACTACATTTCTAATTAGATTTCATGAAAATAAAATTATTTAAACAAAATTTACATTTTTTTATAAAGAAATAAAAAAGTTTCTGCAGTTTTTGTGTGATTTTTAAGAAAAACGTTTTTTTGGTATAATTTTAAAACTAATCGACCGAAAAATTTTAAAACTACATTTCTAATTAGATTTCATAAAAATAAAATTATTTAAACAAAATTTACAATTTTTTATAAAGACATAAAAAAGTTACAGCAGTTTTTGTTTGATTTTTAAGAAAAACGCATTATTTCTAAAAAATAACGTTTTTTTGGTATAATTTTAAAAATAATCGACAGAAAAATTTTAAAACTACATTTCTAATTAGACTAATTTGATTTCATGAAAATAAAATTATTTAAACAAAATTTACATTTTTTTATAAAGAAATAAAAAAGTTTCTGCAGTTTTTGTGTGATTTTTAAGAAAAACGTTTTTTTGGTATAATTTTAAAAATAATTGACCGAAAAATTTTAAAACTGCATTTCTAATTAGATTTCATGAAAATAAAATTATTTAAACAAAATTTACATTTTTTTATAAAGAAATAAAAAAGTTACAGCAGTTTTTGTTTGATTTTTAAGAAAAACGCATTATTTCTAAAAAATAACGTTTTTTTGGTATAATTTTAAAAATAATCGACAGAAAAATTTTAAAACTACATTTCTAATTAGATTTCATGAAAATAAAATTATTTAAACAAAATTTACATTTTTTTATAAAGAAATAAAAAAGTTACAGCAGTTTTTGTTTGATTTTTAAGAAAAACGCATTATTTCTAAAAAATAACGTTTTTTTGGTATAATTTTAAAAATAATCGACAGAAAAATTTTAAAACTACATTTCTAATTAGATTTCATGAAAATAAAATTATTTAAACAAAATTTATATTTTTTTATAAAGAAATAAACAGTTTCTGCAGTTTTTGTGTGATTTTTAAGAAAAACGTTTTTTTGGTATAATTTTAAAAATAATCGTCCGAAAAATTTTAAAACTACATTTCTAATTAGATTTCATGAAAATAAAATTATTTAAACAAAATTTACAGTTTTTTATTAAGAAATAAAAAAGTTACAGCAGTTTTTGTTTGATTTTTAAGAAAAACGCATTATTTCTAAAAAATAACGTTTTTTTGGAATAATTTTAAAAATAATCGACAGAAAAATTTTAAAACTACATTTCTAATTAGATTTCATGAAAATAAAATTATTTAAACAAAATTTACATTTTTTTATAAAGAAATAAAAAAGTTTCTGCAGTTTTTGTGTGATTTTTAAGAAAAACGTTTTTTTGGTATAAATTTAAAAATAATCGACCGAAAAATTTTAAAACTACATTTCTAATTAGATTTCATGAAAATAAATTTATTTAAACAAAATTTACATTTTTTTATAAAGAAATAAAAAAGTTACAGCAGTTTTTGTTTCATTTTTAAGAAAAACGCAATATTTCTAAAAAATAACGTTTTTTTGGTATAATTTTAAAAATAATCGTCCGAAAAATTTTAAAACTACATTTCTAATTAGATTTCATGAAAATAAAATTATTTGAACAAAATTTACATTTTTTTATAAAGAAATAAAAAAGTTACAGCAGTTTTTGTGTGATTTTTAAGAAAAACGTTTTTTTGGTATAATTTTAAAAATAATCGTCCGAAAAATTTTAAAACTACATTTCTAATTAGATTTCATGAAAATAAAATTATTTAAACAAAATTTACATTTTTTTATAAAGAAATAAAAAAGTTACAGCAGTTTTTGTTTCATTTTTAAGAAAAACGCAATATTTCTAAAAAATAACGTTTTTTTGGTATAATTTTAAAAATAATCGTCCGAAAAATTTGAAAACTACATTTCTAATTAGATTTCATGAAAATAAAATTATTTAAACAAAATTTACATTTTTTTATAAAGAAATAAAAAAGTTACAGCAGTTTTTGTTTCATTTTTAAGAAAAACGCATTATTTCTAAAAAATAACGTTTTTTTGGTATAATTTTAAAAATAATCGTCCGAAAAATTTTAAAACTACATTTCTAATTAGATTTCATGAAAATAAAATTATTTAAACAAAATTTACGTTTTTTTATAAAGAAATAAAAAAGTTACAGCAGTTTTTGTTTGATTTTTAAGAAAAACGCATTATTTCTAAAAAATAACGTTTTTTTGGTATAATTTTAAAAATAATCGTCCGAAAAATTTTAAAACTACATTTCTAATTAGATTTCATGAAAATAAAATTATTTAAACAAAATTTACATTTTTTTATAAAGAAATAAAAAAGTTACAGCAGTTTTTGTTTGATTTTTAAGAAAAACGCATTATTTCTAAAAAATAATGTTTTTTTGATATAATTTTAAAAGTAATCGTCCGAAAAATTTTAAAACTACATTTCTAATTAGATTTCATGAAAATAAAATTATTTTAACAAAATTTACATTTTTTTATAAAGAAATAAAAAAGTTTCTGCAGTTTTTGTGCGATTTTTAAGAAAAACGTTTTTTTGGTATAATTTTAAAAATAATCAACCGAAAAATTTTAAAACTACATTTCTAATTAGATTTCATGAAAATAAAATTATTTAAACAAAATTTACATTTTTTTATAAAGAAATAAAAAAGTTACAGCAGTTTTTGTTTGATTTTTAAGAAAAACGCATTATTTCTAAAAAATAACGTTTTTTTGATATAATTTTAAAAGTAATCGTCCGAAAAATTTTAAAACTACATTTCTAATTAGATTTCATTAAAATAAAATTATTTAAACAAAATTTACATTTTTTTATAAAGAAATAAAAAAGTTTCTGCAGTTTTTGTGTGATTTTTAAGAAAAACGTTTTTTTTGGTATAATTTTAAAAATAATCGACCGAAAAATTTTAAAACTACATTTCTAATTAGATTTCATGAAAATAAAATTATTTAAACAAAATTAACATTTTTTTATAAAGAAATAAAAAAGTTACAGCAGTTTTTGTTTGATTTTTAAGAAAAACGCATTATTTCTAAAAAATAACGTTTTTTTGGTATAATTTTAAAAATAATCGACAGAAAAATTTTAAAACTACATATCTAATTAGATTTTATGAAAATAAAATTATTTAAACAAAATTTACTATTTTTTATAAAGAAATAAAAAAGTTACAGCAGTTTTTGTTTGATTTTTAAGAAAAACGCATTATTTCTAAAAAATAATGTTTTTTTGATATAATTTTAAAAGTAATCGTCCGAAAAATTTTAAAACTACATTTCTAATTAGATTTCATGAAAATAAAATTATTTAAACAAAATTTACATTTTTTTATAAAGAAATAAAAAAGTTTCTGCAGTTTTTGTGTGATTTTTAAGAAAAACGTTTTTTTGGTATAATTTTAAAAATAATCGACCGAAAAATTTTAAAACTACATTTCTAATTAGATTTCATGAAAATAAAATTATTTAAACAAAATTTACATTTTTTTATAAAGAAATAAAAAAGTTTCTGCAGTTTTTGTGTGATTTTTAAGAAAAACGTTTTTTTGGTATAATTTTAAAAATAATCGACCGAAAAATTTTAAAACTACATTTCTAATTAGATTTCATGAAAATAAAATTATTTAAACAAAATTTACATTTTTTTATAAAGACATAAAAAAGTTACAGCAGTTTTTGTTTGATTTTTAAGAAAAACGCATTATTTCTAAAAAATAACGTTTTTTTGGTATAATTTTAAAAATAATCAACAGAAAAATTTTAAAACTACATTTCTAATTAGATTTCATGAAAATAAAATTATTTAAACAAAATTTACATTTTTTTATAAAGAAATAAAAAAGTTTCTGCAGTTTTTGTGTGATTTTTAAGAAAAACGTTTTTTTTGGTATAATTTTAAAAATAATTGACCGAAAAATTTTAAAACTGCATTTCTAATTAGATTTCATGAAAATAAAATTATTTAAACAAAATTTACATTTTTTTATAAAGAAATAAAAAAGTTACAGCAGTTTTTGTTTGATTTTTAAGAAAAACGCATTATTTCTAAAAAATAACGTTTTTTTGGTATAATTTTAAAAATAATCGACAGAAAAATTTTAAAACTACATTTCTAATTAGATTTCATGAAAATAAAATTATTTAAACAAAATTTCCTTTTTTTTATAAAGAAATAAAAAAGTTACAGCAGTTTTTGTTCGATTTTTAAGAAAAACGCATTATTTCTAAAAAATAAAGTTTTTTTGGTATAATTTTAAAAATAATCGACAGAAAAATTTTAAAACTACATTTCTAATTAGATTTCATGAAAATAAAATTATTTAAACAAAATTTATATTTTTTTATAAAGAAATAAACAGTTTCTGCAGTTTTTGTGTGATTTTTAAGAAAAACGTTTTTTTGGTATAATTTTAAAAATAATCGTCCGAAAAATTTTAAAACTACATTTCTAATTAGATTTCATGAAAATAAAATTATTTAAACTAAATTTACAGTTTTTTATTAAGAAATAAAAAAGTTACAGCAGTTTTTGTTTGATTTTTAAGAAAAACGCATTATTTCTAAAAAATAACGTTTTTTTGGAATAATTTTAAAAATAATCGACAGAAAAATTTTAAAACTACATTTCTAATTAGATTTCATGAAAATAAAATTATTTAAACAAAATTTACGTTTTTTTATAAAGAAATAAAAAAGTTTCTGCAGTTTTTGTGTGATTTTTAAGAAAAACGTTTTTTTGGTATAAATTTAAAAATAATCGACCGAAAAATTTTAAAACTACATTTCTAATTAGATTTCATGAAAATAAATTTATTTAAACAAAATTTACATTTTTTTATAAAGAAATAAAAAAGTTACAGCAGTTTTTGTTTCATTTTTAAGAAAAACGCAATATTTCTAAAAAATAACGTTTTTTTGGTATAATTTTAAAAATAATCGTCCGAAAAATTTTAAAACTACATTTCTAATTAGATTTCATGAAAATAAAATTATTTGAACAAAATTTACATTTTTTTATAAAGAAATAAAAAAGTTACAGCAGTTTTTGTGTGATTTTTAAGAAAAACGTTTTTTTGGTATAATTTTAAAAATAATCGTCCGAAAAATTTTAAAACTACATTTCTAATTAGATTTCATGAAAATAAAATTATTTAAACAAAATTTACATTTTTTTATAAAGAAATAAAAAAGTTACAGCAGTTTTTGTTTGATTTTTAAGAAAAACGCATTATTTCTAAAAAATAACGTTTTTTTGGTATAATTTTAAAAATAATCGACAGAAAAATTTTAAAACTACATTTCTAATTAGATTTCATGAAAATAAAATTATTTAAACAAAATTTACATTTTTTTATAAAGAAATAAAAAAGTTACAGCAGTTTTTGTTTGATTTTTAAGAAAAACGCATTATTTCTAAAAAATAATGTTTTTTTGATATAATTTTAAAAGTAATCGTCCGAAAAATTTTAAAACTACATTTCTAATTAGATTTCATGAAAATAAAATTATTTAAACAAAATTTACATTTTTTTATAAAGAAATAAAAAAGTTTCTGCAGTTTTTGTGTGATTTTTAAGAAAAACGTTTTTTTGGTATAATTTTAAAAATAATCAACCGAAAAATTTTAAAACTACATTTCTAATTAGATTTCATGAAAATAAAATTATTTAAACAAAATTTACATTTTTTTATAAAGAAATAAAAAAGTTACAGCAGTTTTTGTTTGATTTTTAAGAAAAACGCATTATTTCTAAAAAATAACGTTTTTTTGGAATAATTTTAAAAATAATCGACAGAAAAATTTTAAAACTACATTTCTAATTAGATTTCATGAAAATAAAATTATTTAAACAAAATTTACATTTTTTTATAAAGAAATAAAAAAGTTTCTGCAGTTTTTGTGTGATTTTTAAGAAAAACGTTTTTTTTGGTATAATTTTAAAAATATTCGTCCGAAAAATTTTAAAACTACATTTCTAATTAGATTTCATGAAAATAAAATTATTTAAACAAAATTTACATTTTTTTATAAAGAAATAAAAAAGTTACAGCAGTTTTTGTTTGATTTTTAAGAAAAACGCATTATTTCTAAAAAATAACGTTTTTTTGGTATAATTTTAAAAATAATCGACAGAAAAATTTTAAAACTACATTTCTAATTAGATTTCATGAAAATAAAATTATTTAAACAAAATTTACATTTTTTTATAAAGAAATAAAAAAGTTACAGCAGTTTTTGTTTGATTTTTAAGAAAAACGCATTATTTCTAAAAAATAATGTTTTTTTGATATAATTTTAAAAGTAATCGTCCGAAAAATTTTAAAACTACATTTCTAATTAGATTTCATGAAAATAAAATTATTTAAACAAAATTTACATTTTTTTATAAAGAAATAAAAAAGTTTCTGCAGTTTTTGTGTGATTTTTAAGAAAAACGTTTTTTTGGTATAATTTTAAAAATAATCAACCGAAAAATTTTAAAACTACATTTCTAATTAGATTTCATGAAAATAAAATTATTTAAACAAAATTTACATTTTTTTATAAAGAAATAAAAAAGTTACAGCAGTTTTTGTTTGATTTTTAAGAAAAACGCATTATTTCTAAAAAATAACGTTTTTTTGGAATAATTTTAAAAATAATCGACAGAAAAATTTTAAAACTACATTTCTAATTAGATTTCATGAAAATAAAATTATTTAAACAAAATTTACATTTTTTTATAAAGAAATAAAAAAGTTTCTGCAGTTTTTGTGTGATTTTTAAGAAAAACGTTTTTTTGGTATAATTTTAAAAATATTCGTCCGAAAAATTTTAAAACTACATTTCTAATTAGATTTCATGAAAATAAAATTATTTAAACAAAATTTACATTTTTTTATAAAGAAATAAAAAAGTTACAGCAGTTTTTGTTTGATTTTTAAGAAAAACGCATTATTTCTAAAAAATAACGTTTTTTTGGTATAATTTTAAAAATAATCGTCCGAAAAATTTTAAAACTACATTTCTAATTAGATTTCATGAAAATAAAATTATTTAAACAAAATTTACATTTTTTTATAAAGAAATAAAAAAGTTTCTGCAGTTTTTGTGTGATTTTTAAGAAAAACGTTTTTTTGGTATAATTTTAAAAATAATCGACCGAAAAATTTTAAAACTACATTTCTAATTAGATTTCATGAAAATAAAATTATTTAAACAAAATTTACATTTTTTTATAAAGAAATAAAAAAGTTACAGCAGTTTTTGTTTGATTTTTAAGAAAAACGCATTATTTCTAAAAAATAACGTTTTTTTGGTATAATTTTAAAAATAATCGACAGAAAAATTTTAAAACTACATTTCTAATTAGATTTCATGAAAATAAAATTATTTAAACAAAATTTACATTTTTTTATAAAGAAATAAAAAAGTTACAGCAGTTTTTGTTTGATTTTTAAGAAAAACGCATTATTTCTAAAAAATAAAGTTTTTTTGGAATAATTTTAAAAATAATCGACCGAAAAATTTTAAAACTACATTTCTAATTAGATTTCATGAAAATAAAATTATTTAAACAAAATTTACATTTTTTTATAAAGAAATAAAAAAGTTTCTGCAGTTTTTGTGTGATTTTTAAGAAAAACGTTTTTTTGGTATAATTTTAAAAATAATCGACCGAAAAATTTTAAAACTACATTTCTAATTAGATTTCATGAAAATAAAATTATTTAAATAAAATTTACATTTTTTTATAAAGAAATAAAAAAGTTAAAGCAGTTTTTGTTTGATTTTTAAGAAAAACGCATTATTTCTAAAAAATAACGTTTTTTTGATATAATTTTAAAAGTAATCGTCCGAAAAATTTTAAAACTACATTTCTAATTAGATTTCATGAAAATAATATTATTTAAACAAAATTTACATTTTTTTATAAAGAAATAAAAAAGTTTCTGCAGTTTTTGTGTGATTTTTAAGAAAAACGTTTTTTTGGTATAATTTTAAAAATAATCGACCGAAAAATTTTAAAACTACATTTCTAATTAGATTTCATGAAAATAAAATTATTTAAACAAAATTTACACTTTTTTATAAAGAAATAAAAAAGTTACAGCAGTTTTTGTTTGATTTTTAAGAAAAACGCATTATTTCTAAAAAATAATGTTTTTTTGGTATAATTTTAAAAATAATAGACAGAAAAAATTTAAAACTACATTTCTAATTAGATTTCATGAAAATAAAATTATTTAAACAAAATTTACATTTTTTTATAAAGAAATAAAAAAGTTACAGCAGTTTTTGTTTGATTTTTAAGAAAAACGCATTATTTCTAAAAAATAACGTTTTTTTGGTATAATTTTAAAAATAATCGACAGAAAAATTTTAAAACTACATTTCTAATTAGATTTCATGAAAATAAAATTATTTAAACAAAATTTACATTTTTTTATAAAGAAATAAAAAAGTTTCTGCAGTTTTTGTGTGATTTTTAAGAAAAACGTTTTTTTGGTATAATTTTAAAAATAATCGTCCGAAAAATTTTAAAACTCCATTTATAATTAGATTTCATGAAAATAAAATTATTTAAACAAAATTTACAGTTTTTTATTAAGAAATAAAATAGTTACAGCAGTTTTTGTTTTATTTTTAAGAAAAACGCATTATTTCTAAAAAATAACGTTTTTTTGGTATAATTTTAAAAATAATCGTCCGAAAAATTTTAAAACTACATTTCTAATTAGATTTCATGAAAATAAAATTATTTAAACAAAATTTACATTTTTTTATAAAGAAATAAAAAAGTTTCTGCAGTTTTTGTGTGATTTTTAAGAAAAACGTTTTTTTGGTATAATTTTAAAAATAATCGACTGAAAAATTTTAAAACTACATTTCTAATTAGATTTCATGAAAATAAAATTATTTAAACAAAATTTACATTTTTTTATAAAGAAATAAAAAAGTTTCTGCAGTTTTTGTGTGATTTTTAAGAAAAACGTTTTTTTGGTATAATTTTAAAAATAATCGACCGAAAAATTTTAAAACTACATTTATAATTAGATTTCATGAAAATAAAATTATTTAAACAAAATTTACATTTTTCTATAAAGAAATAAAAAAGTTTCTGCAGTTTTTGTGTGATTTTTAAGAAAAACGTTTTTTTGGTATAATTTTAAAATAATCGTCCGAAAAATTTTAAAACTACATTTCTAATTAGATTTCATGAAAATAAAATTATTTAAACAAAATTTACATTTTTTTATAAAGAAATAAAAAAGTTAAAGCAGTTTTTGTTTGATTTTTAAGAAAAACGCATTATTTCTAAAAAATAACGTTTTTTTGGTATAATTTTAAAAATAATCGACAGAAAAAATTTTAAAACTACATTTCTAATTAGATTTCATGAAAATAAAATTATTTAAACAAAATTTACATTTTTTTATAAAGAAATAAAAAAGTTTCTGCAGTTTTTGTGTGATTTTTAAGAAAAACGTTTTTTTGGTATAATTTTAAAAATAATTGACCGAAAAATTTTAAAACTGCATTTATAATTAGATTTCATGAAAATAAAATTATTTAAACAAAATTTACATTTTTTTATAAAGAAATAAAAAAGTTACAGCAGTTTTTGTTTGATTTTTAAGATAAACGCATTATTTCTAAAAAATAACGTTTTTTTGGTATAATTTTAAAAATAATCGACAGAAAAATTTTAAAACTACATTTCTAATTAGATTTCATGAAAATAAAATTATTTAAACAAAATTTACATTTTTTTATAAAGAAATAAAAAAGTTACAGCAGTTTTTGTTTGATTTTTAAGAAAAACGCATTATTTCTAAAAAATAACGTTTTTTTGGTATAATTTTAAAAATAATCGACAGAAAAATTTTAAAACTACATTTCTAATTAGATTTCATGAAAATAAAATTATTTAAACAAAATTTACATTTTTTTATAAAGAAATAAACAGTTTCTGCAGTTTTTGTGTGATTTTTAAGAAAAACGTTTTTTTGGTATAATTTTAAAAATAATCGTTTGAAAAATTTTAAAACTACATTTCTAATTAGATTTCATGAAAATAAAATTATTTAAACAAAATTTACAGTTTTTTATTAAGAAATAAAAAAGTTACAGCAGTTTTTGTTTGATTTTTAAGAAAAACGCATTATTTCTAAAAAATAACGTTTTTTTGGTATAATTTTAAAAATAATCGACAGAAAAATTTTAAAACTACATTTCTAATTAGATTTCATGAAAATAAAATTATTTAAATAAAATTTACATTTTTTTATAAAGAAATAAAAAAGTTTTTGCAGTTTTTGTGTGATTTTTAAGAAAAACGTTTTTTTGGTATAATTTTAAAAATAATCGACTGAAAAATTTTAAAACTACATTTCTAATTAGATTTCATGAAAATAAAATTATTTAAACAAAATTTACATTTTTTTATAAAGAAATAAAAAAGTTACAGCAGTTTTTGTTTGATTTTTAAGAAAAACGCATTATTTCTAAAAAATAACGTTTTCTTGGTATAATTTTAAAAATAATCGACAGAAAAATTTTAAAACTACATTTCTAATTAGATTTCATGAAAATAAAATTATTTAAACAAAATTTACTTTTTTTTATAAAGAAATAAAAAAGTTACAGCAGTTTTTGTTTGATTTTTAAGAAAAACGCATTATTTCTAAAAAATAACGTTTTTTTGGTATAATTTTAAAAATAATCGTCCGAAAAATTTTAAAACTACATTTCTAATTAGATTTTATGAAAATAAAATTATTTAAACAAAATTTACAGTTTTTTATTAAGAAATAAAAAAGTTACAGCAGTTTTTGTGTGATTTTTAAGAAAAACGTTTTTTTGGTATAAATTTAAAAATAATCGACCGAAAAATTTTAAAACTACATTTCTAATTAGATTTCATGAAAATAATATTATTTAAACAAAATTTACATTTTTTTATAAAGAAATAAAAAAGTTACAGCAGTTTTTGTTTGATTTTTAAGAAAAACGCATTATTTCTAAAAAATTAAGTTTTTTTGGTATAATTTTAAAAATAATCGTCCGAAAAATTTTAAAACTACATTTCTAATTAGATTTCATGAAAATAAAATTATTTAAATAAAATTTACATTTTTTTATAAAGAAATAAAAAAGTTACAGCAGTTTTTGTTTGATTTTTAAGAAAAACGCATTATTTCTAAAAAATAACGTTTTTTTGGTATAATTTTAAAAATAATCGACAGAAAAATTTTAAAACTACATTTCTAATTAGATTTCATGAAAATAAAATTATTTAAACAAACTTTACATTTTTTTATAAAGAAATAAAAAAGTTACAGCAGTTTTTGTTTGATTTTTAAGAAAAACGCATTATTTCTAAAAAATAACGTTTTTTTGGTATAATTTTAAAAATAATCGACAGAAAAATTTTAAAACTACATTTTTAATTAGATTTCATGAAAATAAAATTATTTAAACAAAATTTACATTTTTTTATAAAGAAATAAAAAAGTTTCTGCAGTTTTTTGTGTGATTTTTAAGAAAAACGTTTTTTTGGTATAATTTTAAAAATAATCGACCGAAAAATTTTAAAACTACATTTCTAATTATATTTCATGAAAATAAAATTATTTAAACAAAATTTACATTTTTTTATAAAGAAATAAAAAAGTTACAGCAGTTTTTGTTTGATTTTTAAGAAAAACGCATTATTTCTAAAAAATAACGTTTTTTTGATATAATTTTAAAATTAATCGTCCGAAAAATTTAAAACTACATTTCTAATTAGATTTCATGAAAATAAAATTATTTAAACAAAATTTACATTTTTTTATAAAGAAATAAAAAAGTTTCTGCAGTTTTTGTGTGATTTTTAAGAAAAACGTTTTTTTGGTATAATTTTAAAAATAATCGACCAAAAAATTTTAAAACTACATTTCTAATTAGATTTCATGAAAATAAAATTATTTAAACAAAATTTACATTTTTTTATAAAGAAATAAAAAAGTTACAGCAGTTTTTGTTTGATTTTTAAGAAAAACGCATTATTTCTAAAAAATAACGTTTCTTTGATATAATTTTAAAAGTAATCGTCCGAAAAATTTTAAAACTACATTTCTAATTAGATTTCATGAAAATAATATTATTTAAACAAAATTTACATTTTTTTATAAAGAAATAAAAAAGTTTCTGCAGTTTTTGTGTGATTTTTAAGAAAAACGTTTTTTTGGTATAATTTTAAAAATAATCGACCGAAAAATTTTAAAACTACATTTCTAATTAGATTTCATGAAAATAAAATTATTTAAACAAAATTTACATTTTTTTATAAAGAAATAAAAAAGTTACAGCAGTTTTTATTTGATTTTTAAGAAAAACGCATTATTTCTAAAAAATAACGTTTTTTTGATATAATTTTAAAAGTAATCGTCCGAAAAATTTTAAAACTACATTTCTAATTAGATTTCATGAAAATAAAATTATTTAAACAAAATTTACATTTTTTTATAAAGAAATAAAAAAGTTTCTGCAGTTTTTGTGTGATTTTTATGAAAAACGTTTTTTTGGTATAATTTTAAAAATAATCAACCGAAAAATTTTAAAACTACATTTCTAATTAGATTTCATGAAAATAAAATTATTTAAACAAAATTTACATTTTTCTATAAAGAAATAAAAAAGTTACAGCAGTTTTTGTTTGATTTTTAAGAAAAACGCATTATTTCTTATTTC